>ML789080.1:852979-876197 GCA_009831015.1 Picea engelmannii | reverse complement strand
GATCCCCCTCTCACACAGGGGTTACGCACGAGGTCGCATTCGGGTAAGCTACGGGGACTAACCCTCCATGGTTTAACTGATTGTGGTGGTCGGATCGTATTATGGGGATCACTTTGAGGTAAATCCACAATTATTGCGTGGAAGCCTTTTAGTTGGTTTCAGGCTTGATACCCTGCCTGTACGTTCGGATCAGACTGTCGACTGTTCCCACCCAAGGGCTGACTACGAATTGGTAACCTTAGTGGCCATAATATTTAGGGTCTTACACAAGGTGACGGTGACGGGAAGTCTCACTGTACTTGGAGCAGACATTGGTCAAACTCACTCTGGCTCCTTGGAGGGTAAATCCACAATTACTTCGTGGAAGCTTGCACCAAGGGATAAGTCTGTTAAGCAGGTTTCCATTGTAACTGTTCCACCCTATCCCTGCCCCTTCTGGACTTGATCACGCGACGGTGGATTTCATCACTAACTAGTACAGTCATCAAAAGATGGTCCTGTTTGCTTGGTTGTGATTCTTATATTTTTTAGCGTGTGTTGTTTCTTTTCGTTAGTTGGCCATAGATTTCTTTCGCCGACTCTTCTCTACCAACATCGACCCTCCACGCCGCTCACGGAGGCTATAGGGACTTCCTCCAGAGAATATGGAAGGAAACACCCCTTTACCCCCTCATTCTACGGAGGAATCTCCTCAACAGAGAAAGGTTCATAATGCTACAACTTCCCAGGAAGAAGTTCCCATCCCTCTGGAGAATTTCCGAATTGTCTCAGAATCTCTGGAAGCTTATCACATTCCGGAGGGATACGAACGACAGATCCTCCACCTGAATTATGCTGGAGAATTTGTGGTCATCCATCCTTCTGACATTCCGGCCGGGTCTTCTCAAAACCCATTAGCTAGTGACCCCTTTTGGACTGTGGACGTTGTTCGGAGTCCACCACGCTTGGTGCGAGATCTTTATGGAACAGGAGAAGGTGTCGATCCACCCTTCTCCTATACTGTACCCCCAAATCATTTCATTGGTACTACCACTTTTACAGCCACACCAACCGTTTGTCCGAACATACCATCCGTTGGCCCAAGGTCTACTATTCCCCTCCAGACAACCCATTCGACAATGGCCCCACACATTCCGACTATCCCTGCCGGTAATGCGGTAGTTAATCAAGCCCCAATTGGCACACCTATAACACCAAGACCTACACTCCATTTTGGATTTAGGGAATTGAATGCTTCCGCTACCACCACTGCCCAAATCACTACCCAAACTATACCGGGAAATTCCATACCTATCCAACAACCCGGAGGGACTGGTCTTAGTGGTCCTAACCCGATTAGTGGCACCGGTCCGTCATTAACATCTGGCTTTTAGATCCCGGGAAATCTACCTCAAACTGGGGGGCATCCTCCCTCCGGAGGACAAATTCCATTCCGAGGGAACCCTAACGCCGGGGGGCATCCTCCCATCGGAGGACGAATTCCATTCGGGGGGCACCCTCGTGCAGGGGGGAAGCCTCAATCCGGAGTACACCATCAACCATAAGGACAAAATGTGTCCGACGCACCCAATCCGTGGAGTGTCCCTTTTCAAGGAAATCTGCATGCCTCCATGGGACAAAATATTCAGACTCCGCAACAACCCCCTTATGGACAAATGCCAAACCTGCCCTATAATCCACAAAACCCATCCGGTTATCATCCACTCACAAACACTTCTCAAAACATCTCGAATCCTATGTACCTTGGTCAAAACCAACCTCACATGAGAGGGCCCACGAGTTATAATTATCCACATAACCCAATATTGGGCCCCACTGGTGTCCCTTTGCCACACCAGCATTACCCACAGGTTAACCAACAACTACCTTTTCTAGCCACCCTGGACCTTCCAGACTTGTCTCGGTTAATGAATGATCCCATTTATCATTCTCCGGTTTGGCCAGCTATCCCAACTAAACTTCCTTCTGATATCCCAAAATTCGATGGAAATCCTGGAGAAGACCCAAACAATCACGTGATGACCTTCCATTTGTGGTGTTCATCCAACTCCCTCATGGATGATTCGATTCGTTTGTGTCTTTTCCAACGAACGCTCATGGGTTTCGCAGTGAAATGGTATATTGAATTACCACGTGCATCCTTTCACGACTTCAACTCCCTTGCCATGTCCTTTCTCACATACTTTCAACTACCCATTCGATACGAGACGGGTACTGAACTATTAACCTCTCTTTGTCAGACAACTTCCATACATATCTCCGATCATATCCATGAATGGAGACGATGACGAAGGCTAATCAAAGCAGTCATTCCTGACCAATTGTTAGTTGAATGGTTCATGAAATCACTATTACCCCAGATTGCTCGTGATGTTTCCATGGGTGGCGTAGTCACCGAGGAAGAAGCCATCGCCCAGGCTCAGTACTTAGACTTAGTCTATTCACAATCCGGTACTCTATATGAGTTGATACCCAACACTACCCATGCCACTAATGAATCCAAACCATTGACTGCTTCACATGCAGATGGAATCATTGGCTCCGTCAAAACTCAATCTACTACCCAGTCTACTGGAACAATCCAGCGGCCTGCTTCCACGGTTGCCCCCAGTTTGACTGCACCATCTTCTACCCCACCTCAAACTCAGGTCTCTAATGTGAATGTGGTCCAGTCAACCCCTTCACAATATCTTGGGGGCAAGAAGAAAGCGAGAAACAAACCAAAGAAGAAAAACAATAATGAGCAACCCAAGACCCAACCACAAACCCCTGCTGTCAGAAAACAACCACAATGAAAACCGAAACTCCCATGTCTCATTTGTGGTGACAACCACTACACTCAAGACTTCCCACATTGCGATGAAGTGGCCAAACTTTTCAAGGGAAATTCACAACCCACTGTGCTCACTCAGCCTTTTCTGCAGCAACAATCTTTGGTTGCACAAACCCCCACGCCGGGGGGCAGTTCCAACCAACCCCATGATGAGGCCTCGACAAGTGCCCACATTTAAATGTTTAACAGAGTTAATCCAACAACTCACTCTGTGACATATGACATGCCAGTTAAACCTGACAAGCCAAAGATCGCTAACGGTTCTGCGTCAGACCCGTTACCATCCTCCGCCAATCCTCCATCTGTTGGCCCTCCATTCGGGCCACTCCAGATTGAGAAACCATCTTTTGACTCTATCCTACGCCCTCCTAAGAGCACCATCCAGAAATCTACATTCAATCCTAATTCACGGGCTGCCCAAAACTACAATATCGTCGAAGATTTGGCCCAAGCCCTGTGTGCCATGTTCGTCTTGGAAGTTCTACAACACTATCCCAGCCAACGTAGAACACTCTTAACCACTATTGGTGCTTTCGACCCTGAATCATCAAACTACCTCACGTTTAATCTAGATGATCATCAACCATGACTCTCCCACCAGCTAGCGTTCCAAATCGATGTGGTTGTTCACAATCAACAAATCCACCGAACTATCCTGGATGATGGAGCCTCCACCTATGTCATGTCCCTAGCCTATTGGAAAGGCTTGAAATCACCCGCCCTTAACAAATCCGCTACCATGTTGCATGCCTTTGATGGACGAGGTTTTCATCCTCATGGATTATTACAATCCTTAGTCGTTCAGTTGGGAAGCAAAACTGTTATTGTTGACATCGAGGTGGTCAATGCCCCCCTCGATTACAACCTAATACTTGGAAGAAGTTGGTTCTATGCGATGACTGTCATTGCCTCGTCGGTGTTTTGATGTGTACAATTCCCCCATCAAGGAAAAATTGTTACCATTGAGAAGCTTGATTTCTGCACACCCGACGCTCGCATCCTTGCTACCAACAACATTCCTTTTCAGGGAGACCACCAGGTTAAGTATGAAAGCATTGGTGTTGGCTTATTGAAAGATTATAGCCTCATGGGTACCTTCCCTACACCACTTCCACCTACTGCACATCATATTGTCGTTGTCAATATGATCTCGACTGTGCCTTATCAATCCTTGGAATCATCTGACCCCTGGATTGTACCTAGTCCTTTGGAATTCGATGTGCTCGGTGACACAATGCCACTGAGCCCAGCCAAGGCCGCATATGTATCTATTCAATCTACCTCTCCCTCGTCGAACAATTCACATTCATTGGCACCCGATACTTATTCAGTGCCCTCTTGGTTATATTCCCTATCATCTGCCATCGATTACATTTCCCATATTTTTCCTTCAGACGAATCTATCATGGAAATGCTTAGCATTGACGATTTGCCATGGGATGACAACCACCATCGATCCTCTTTTCTCCCACCTTTGGAAGAAATCGAAGACATACGATCTGTCTTCCCCCCTGATTTTACCGAAGCTCCGTAATCTCCTATCCTCACGATAGATACTCTCTCTGAGGGGAACATGGGTAACATCACTACTACGGCCACGATTGACATTTCAATCAAAGAAGGTGTCATTGAAAACATCAACCTTGGTGCTAATCGCACACCCGATGAAGTGGTCTCTTACACCGCTTTATTCAAAGAATTCCGCGATGTCTTTGCATGGAGTTACGAGGAAATGCCAGGGATCGATCCTTCGATCGTCGTCCATGAAATCAAAACTTACCCTGACACGAAACTAGTTCGGCAAAAGCTTCACCTGGTTCATCCCAAGAAAGTCACAGCCATAAAGGCAGAAGTTGAAAAACTTCTAAAATCTGGCTTCATCTATCTCGTCCCTTTAACCGAATGGGTCTCCAACCTCATTCCGGTTGCTAAGAAACAAGGGACCATCCGTGTTTTCATTGACTATCGAGACCTCAACAAAGCTTGTCCTAAGGACAACTACCCTACACCCTTCATCAACCAAATCATTGATAACTACGTGGGGAGCGTAATCTTTTCTTTCATGGATGGCTTTTCTGGATATAACCAGATTGAAATCTTGCCTACAGATCAACACAAGATAGCCTTCATTTGCCCTTGGGGAACTTTCGCCTATCGGAAGCTACCTTTTGGCCTTAAAAATGCTAGAGCCACTTTCCAGCGAGCCATGTCATACGCTTTTCATGACATCAAACATATTGCAGAACCATATCTAGATGATTTACCCACACATTCGTTAAATCGATCCGATCACATTGATCATTTACGAGCAATTTTTCTGCGATGTAGGTTCTATCGTATTCGTCTGAACCCACACAAATGCATTTTCACTGTCGAATCCGTTCGACTCCTCGATTTCATTGTCTCCAAAGATGGGATTAGTGTGGACCCCTTAAAGATCAAGGCCATCTTAGCCTTACCTCCACCCACCAATTTAACCCAACTCCAAAGTTTGCAAGGAAAAACAAACTTTCTTCATCGTTTCATCTGCAATTATGCCGAGATCACAAAGGATTTATGCGGTTACTGCAAAAGAATGTCCCTTTCCTCTGGGATGATGCATCTCAATGGTTATTCGACGCTCTCAAGCACGCTTTGACCCATGCACCTTTGTTACATCCACCTGACTATACAAAGGATTATATCCTTTATTTGGCCACTTCTACTTCCACCATCGCAATGGTGTTAGTCCAAGAAGACTCCAACGACGAAGAACATGTGATTTACTATTTGAGCAAGAGTTTATCTGGACCCAAACTCAAATATTCACATGTTGAGAAACTGGCTTTAGCAACTGTCATCGCTGTCCAAAGGTTCCGCCATTACATCTTATTACGCACCACCATGGTAATCGCAGACTCCAACCCCATGTACCACGTCCTGACACATCAATTACTTGGGGGAAAATATTCGAAATGGATTTTTATTCTTCAAGAATTCGATCTTGAGTTTACGAAGGCGAAAGCCAAAAAATCCCTGGTGTTTTCCGAGCTCATCTGTGCTTTTCCTTGTGCTGATGAAAACATCAAACCTAGAGATTCTCTCCCCGATGAATCTCTCTTCCTCATTAGCACCTCTGATCCTTGGTACGGAGACATTCTCCTCTACCTTCAAACACAACATTTTTAGCCCAACATCTCTCTTGAAGAGCGTCGACGCATTCGTCATCACTCTCGCTGATATATCATCCTCGGCGACACTTTGTATTGCCCTGGTATCGACACCATCCTTCAGCGATGTTTGACTCACGAGGAGGTTGAACGCATTTTGAACGATTGTCACCTTGGCACCTATGGCAGTTACCTTTCCGGAATGGCCACAGCCCAAAAAATCCTACGTGCCGGCTATTTTTGGCCCTCGATTTTCAAAGACTGTATTGAGGCTGTCAAGAAATGCCCACCCTGCCAAATCTTTAACAAGAAGGCACACACCCACCCGATGACGCTGCACCCAATTATCGTCGTCGGCCCCTTTGCTAAATGGGGCATTGATTTCATGCAGTGTAAGCCTACCTCGGTCGGGGGGCATGGCTACATCATCATCGCTGTCGATTACTTCACCAAATGGGCTGAGGCTATGCCTACCTTCCTAAATGATGGTCGTATTGCAGCTCTTTTTCTCTTCAACCACATCATAACTCATTTTGGTGTACCACGTGCCATTGTCACTAACCATGGTGCACACTTCAAAAACCAGATGATGAACGAGTTACATGTCAAATTGGGTTTCCTCCATGAAAACTCATCCCCTTACTACCCTCAAGCAAATGGACAAGTTGAAGCTATCAACAAGGTCCTAAAAACCATGATCCAACGCATGGTAGGGGAAAACAAAACATCGTGGCATCTACAACTATTCTCTACTCTCTGGGCTTACCACACCTCTGTGAAAACTTCAACTGGATTCACTCCCTTCCAGTTGGTCTATGGCATTGGAGCCATCCTACCGATCGAGTGTGAGATTCCATCACTCAAACTGAAAGTAGAACTCCTACCCCATATTGCCACTGAAGAAGAATGATTTTTGTATCTATCCAAACTGGATGAAACGCGTCGCGATGCTTCTCTTGCCAATGAGGCACATCAAAAATGAATTAAAAGTCAATATGACAAATCCGTCCACCCTCGGACTTTTGCGGAAGGAGACTTAGTCCTTGTTTACGACCAAGCTCATGATAAATTGGGGACAGGAAAGTTAGAACCCATGTGGCACGGTCCCTACATCGTGAAGCATGTCCTACATAAAGGTGCCTACAAATTAGTTGATCATGACGGAATCTCCCTAGGAGAGCCCCGAAACGGGATTTACCTTAAGAAGTACTATGCCTAGATCGCCTAGCATATTGTACTTTGTACATTATTGTATTTAGTTTTGGCGTGTCTATTTCTTTCGCGTGCTCGAGTCTTTACCATTGCCACTCATGATTGTGCCTGTGTTTTCATGTGCAGATGACGTCTTCCTTTCCTATCTTTTTTGGGTTAACAGATTGCGCTAGCCGACATACCCAGAACATCGCTTCAGCAGCATGGGTTATTTACCAATTTGACCAAGTGGTGATCTCAGGAGGCATTTGTTTAGGACCAGCAACCAAAAATATGGCAGAATATCATGCTGTCATTGGGTGGCTGACCCAAGCTTCCTCTCTAGGTATTTCTCGCATCATTATTTACTTAGACTCCCAACTGGTGGTTTTTCAACTCAACCGCATCTACGCTATCCGTAATCCTATCATGTTACACCTACACTTGCAAGTTCATCGTCTCTAATGAATGTTCGATTACATTGAATATAGACACATTCCAAGAGAACTTAATAGTGTTTCAGATTCATTAGCTAATTATATTATGGATCGGTATCTTGCCCACATATAAGATTCAAGGAAAACAAAACTGTACATTGCATGTAAATTAAAACACATCACAGACATCATCACGTACAAATCATTGGCATAATAAAAACTCGAAACTGTATATATATATATATATATATATATATATATATATATATGGCATGACTGAAATGTTTGTATTACATCAAAAAGTGTGTAAGAGAGCAAAATATTGGGTCCATCCACCCATACAACATTGCCTGACAAGGCATACAAAAAACATGATCACGGGGAGACTCTAATCTCCTCGCATTGCGTTGTGCTGTGAGTAACATACTATTACACGCACTACATGCCTCAACAGAGAATTGATATTCTCTGGCACCCCTACAGTGTGCCACTGCAGATGTAAAGGCACATCCCCCCTCCGCAGAGGAGGGATACCCATCGTAAGGCCTTGGAGGTTCCTCTCAACCTCCCGGAGACCCACCACCGGTACTGTTGGGTCTACTACAACTGGGGCGCCTCCATGACATCTTGGTACTGGTATATCAGCTGGGCGTACTGCTCTCTTGTCTGCATGTTGAAAACAAAACATTTGTTAAAACTCTTTTACATACCCCCAAAAAAATACATATACATTAAAAACAAAAACTAGACAAGGAATGGCTTAGTCTCTTACCTGACTCATCCCAATCTTCCCCCACGGGCAAAATCAAGTCCATACTCCCATGGAAGTCTACGTCAGCATAAGGGAAGTCCTCGATCCAGAGGTACTTCCATCTCATCCAGGCAAATAAATCACCAGTAAAGTGGAACTCTGACTCCGAAACTAGCCTTGGAGACAGACTAGTCCACCTCTCCATCCGAGGCTCTTCCACTGTTTGTACTGCCAGTGCTATCTGAGGCTGCATCTGAGGGATGCGCTCTAAGAAAAATGAGACTAAAAATGAGCCATAGCCGAACTTCTTCTGACCAATCCTGCACCGTGAGATTTGTTCCTTCACATTCCGAAGGAATGCTGCACTCCAATTGAACAGTGTTGGTTCCAAACACTGAACACCATAGGCCACCTGTGATCTCAATGCCAAATGAGCACTAGTGCTACTAGTCATGCTTGTGATAGAAAATAATATAGATCGAAGAGGCAGATCTCGTATATCCTTGATAGGGATCCTGCCCCCTACCAACCTTGCTCCCGGAACGCAATGGCGTGCCAGATACACATCCACCTGCTCAGGTAATGCCCTCTGCACAATAAAGGATATGGGGACCCCTCTTTTCAAGAGGCCGGTCAAAAAGTACACATCTTCCAACTCAATGGTTAGGAGTTGTGTACCAATACGGAATCCCTGTTCCGCAACGTCCCAAAGGCCAATCATGTGCTCAAGCAGTAGAATCTCTCTCTTCATTTTTTGCAATTTGAAAAACTTGAGCAAGCCACAGGCTCGCAAAGCGGCCTGCATACGAGGACTTCGTAGAGAGGATAAATCATCCATCTCGTGTTCCCTCTCTTTCCGTTCAATCATGGTTGCCGAAGACACCTACAAAACAAAAAATCAAGAATTTCATTATTCCTCACGTTTTTGTAATTTCGGCGATTTTCAAAAGCATTTTAAAACATGAAACAAAATGCCCATGTCATCTAAAAGCAACCATTCACTCTTTTTAACCACCACGCCCTTTAATATTTTCCAAATAACGATTAAAACGTGTTAAAAATGCAAAACGACTTAGGGGGTTGCGTGGGCAATTGGGGGGAATTTTTATGAGTTTCTTTTGCTAAAAATGTTCGGTCCAATCGATTGCAAGGGTGTAGACATCCTAACAACCCTTCTCTAACACATTTTTGTGAAAGAATCCCCCTATTTTATCAATTTTTAAAAAGAGGCCGATTTGGTTCAAAGTGGGGTGACCTAGGGCTTTGTGTTTTAAATAAATAATGCCATGAAAATCAATTTGAAACCATGCAATTGAAAGAGAAAAGGATGAACACCTACCTGGTTTGAACGATGAGCGAAATGATCGATCATAGCTCCGGCAATGAGAAAAGCAAGATTTGCTTCAAATTGAGATTCTCCAACACTCCAAAAATCCTTGCAAATGAAATGGTAAATGAGTTTTCAAATCAATTGTTATTTATAAAAATTTCATTTTTTATAAGGTATGGTCATTTTTTGGGTTTCTCTAATGATGTAAATAGCTTCACTAAACTCTGGTTTGTAGTTTCTGGCATCGCAGGTTTCCTAGCAGTTCTAATGAATCATTCACCTTGTCGCATTTATGAGCATAGTCTTAGTTCGTTCTTGAGCTCAACAATATGAGAACGTAACTGGGTAAACTTTTATCTCTTTTTCGGACCCGTACGAATACGATCACACGAAAAAGGAACCCCCCTAGAGTCTCCTATAAACCCTTTTCAGACTCTCTAAATATGAAAAGATCATCGAGCGATCTTGCTTTCTTTCACACTCGTTAAAAGGTCAGAAAGAGCGTCTTTCGAGCGATAGTTTAACCCTTTTTCGGTCTCGTTGGACTACTGTATGAAAAAGGAACTGAGAGAGTTCTCTTTTAAGTGTTTTTCCAAACTCTATAATCCCAAAAAACCTTCGAGTTTTCTGTCTTTGGACTCGTTAAAGCACACATCGATAGACCCATATGGGACTGAACCCTTACTTCTTTCAGTTCGTTAAACAAAGGAAGAGGAACTTACCGAAGGTGAGTTATATCGAGCATGTTTTATCCTCCTCGAGCTCATTAAATCAAAAAGAGGTACTCATCTATCTGGATGGGGAAAAATTGAAAGGAGCAAGCCAAGCAGTCTCTTGAGAACATCACCCAGCACTTCTTAGAGTCACCCTTGAACAGGGCACTTTGTCATTTTCACATATCATAATCCACTGAACCTATGCACTGAGCCAATCTCGTGAGTTCCTTTCGCTCCTTTGGGTCACCTGACGCAAGTCGTGATACCCACTGCATAGTTTTGGTCCATGTCATGTTTTGCTGTTGTGCCTCAGTGTTCAAGGGAAGTATCCGCCTCGAGAGTCAGCCATCCCAAATATCTTGCCTCAAAACCTGTGTCAGTCCATGTCCGTTTGATCTACCAATTACATCTCCATGTATGTTTCATGCCGTTGATGGGGGATACATCAAGGCCCTCCCTCGATGAGTCTATTCCTGTCGACTCCAACACATTATCCGGGAATCAGACTTGGAAACCAGTTAGTACTTTGGGACCTGCATGCCTCAATGGCAGGCCTCCTCACATTCGACAGTAGGTTTACATCATTGACTTCTGATCGAATGATTCCATGGATGTTCGACCTCAGCTCATCTATTCACATTCGTTTGAATGTACTAAGGTACCTTGGGAATCATTGACATTAATGGTGATCTCCCTCGCACTTGTTAACAGTTCACACCATTGACCGGTAATCAAGTGGTTTCTGCCATGTTCGACATCAAGACATCTATTCACATGGTCAGAATCATACCATATTGGGATTGGTAAGAAGACCCTGGGTTGAGCCATCACTTTGATACATGATTTGCCCAGGCTGTGAAGGAATTTCCATTGGACAAAGAACATGTACATTGTTACATAGATCCACTTTGTATTGGTCATGGCTATGTCTTATCATCTCATAGATCCACTGTGTATTCTTCGTGGCTACGATTAGTTCGAGTCATCAGAGTATAGATCCACATTGTATCTTCGGTGGCTATACCTTTTTATCAATACAATTATGGATCCGCAGTGTATTTTATGGCGGCCATGTCCTACTGAGTCTTGATCACCCAAGCATAGGTATGCCTTCCTTGGGTTTTGAAACATGTCATGATATTTGTTGGATGTTTGCGTGTAGCTTTCGTCAGGTTCTCTGAGTCTATACCCTTGCTTGAGCATCTATAAAGTATTTCAGTTATTAGTTGGCATCTTCTAACTTCATACTTTGGGGGGCATTCTGTTACACGTCAAAATTGCTCAGCTGGATAAGTGTCGCATTATCCCTCTCAATTATCGTAAGTGTCACATCTTCCCTACAACTTTTGCAAGTGTCACAAGTTGGTCACTAGTGTCGCAAATGATGATCAAACATACCGCCATGTCAAAAACACTAAGGAGGCACTTACAACATCTCACATGATTGATTTGAAGGAGGAGAACTGGTTTACTGAAGTCAAACAACTCTTGACACCTGAAAGGAACCCTAAAACAAAGGTTTTGAGGGGGAGTGCTCCTCTACTTCAGCTCCAGAAGCGCTAGTGCTCCCCTACAAGGCTTCAGGGAGCGTTATAATGCTCCCCAGCCCCCTTTGAAGGAGCGCTGCTCATCTTGAGAGCGCTGGCGCTTCCCCAAGGCTTACCAGGGAGCGCTACAGTGCTCTGATGCCCCTTCTAAGGGAGCACTGCCTAATCTGAGGCAGTAGTTGGCCCGTTGAGGAGAATAAGGGGTGGATCTTTCGAGATTAGAAGGAAGTTGTGCTCGAATTCTTGGTTTCATCAAGAGATCCCTGATCTAAGGAGAAGGTTCCTAACTTGTTCTAAAGATAACTCAAGAGGTTAAGCTCCTCTTAACCTATATAAACAGGCTCTATGATGGTGGAAAGGGGGAAGAATTGAAGGTATGAAACTTATGATCTTGGAGGAAACTCATAGTCAGCCAAAGGAGAGTGATTAGTGAAGCTGCTATTATCCATGTTGTGGATCTTTCAGGCAAGGGTTAGACGAAGGGGACTTGATGAAGCTGTTGCATTCGCATCTACGATTGTAAGTACTATTGTCGTTATTCTCATCAATATGACACGATTGGCCTGTTTCTTTCTAGTTTGTGTCTAATGTCACATGAACTTATCACTAGTTGATAGATCTGTTTTCAAGATAATATCAATAGAGTAGGAAGTGGTTGTATCTTGTCTTGTCTGCAGAACTCAGTGAGGAGCAAAAGATTGGAGCGCAACTCGGAGCGTGTAGGGACAAACGTCGATAAAAAGGTACTTTTGTCATCCTTCCTTCTCATGTATTAGTTTAGATAGATTTGAAAGGAAGTCGGTGTCCATGATAAGCATTTTTCTGTCTAGAGTTAAGGTCAAGCTCTAGAGGTGATCTACCTGTCCGCAAGGAGATTTTCCTACAACAGCGACCACGTGTTTGCAAAAGAATCTCTTCTTCGTTGGTGAGGAGGATATTGCAGTCAACCAGATTTCCAGGGTGGATGGGCCCTGGGTTTTGATACTACCCCATTTATGGTGGGGCAGGGTGTACCTCATGTTGTGTATTCATCACACCTTTGTATGGAATAGGGTTTTTCAATACGGCTTGGGGGGGGGGCGCTATTGCAAGTACTTTTGTGGGGCCTTCTAAGGGGCAGGTGACACTGGATGACATGGTGCATTCATGGATTCTTTCATCCATTTGAAGTCAAAAATTTGGGGACAATGGTGAGTACAATGTCCATACTCACCACAAAGAGTGCAAGGGAAGTTCGTCCTGAGATTTTTGTTGTTCCTCCCTTAGTGTTTGTTGTTATTGTCCCCTTGGGGGTTTTGGTTTCCCCCTGTGGGATGTTATAATTGGGGGTTATTTCCTCCCAATCCCGAGTTATTATTGCTTCAGTTTTTTCCTTTATTCTTGGAATTATTCGATCGATCGGCCAGATTTTCCACATTTAACTGTTCAAAATCCTAAATCTGTTGAATGGGATAGGGATGAACAAAGTTAACACCGATGTGTTGGTTTCTTGGTGGAGGAGGAACTAGCTATGGAGGACTAGGAAAAAAAACATATGGATTGTTTTGTGGAAATGATCCATAGGGTGCATAGGAAGGTGAAGCTCTTTCACTAGTACCCAAGTTGTATGCGGAGGTAGAAGGTGAACCAAAACATGGTTGAGAGGTTGGACGCATTATGGGTATTGGTGAAGGGCCACCCATGGGTGGAGGGCGAGAAACATGATATGGTTGTTGGTAAGTGGGAGGAGGATAATAAGATGGTCATCCATATGGTTGCAGATATTGAGGTGCACCATACATAGGTGGCGTTTGGGTGTAAGGATTGTGATGTGTTGTGGAACCAATCAATCCATCTGCAGCGTGGGACATCCCAGCTTTGTCCTAGCCAAATGGTATGGGTCTGGGTGCATCAGGTAATACTGTGTATAAGTAATGTGACTGAGCATAGATAAGGTCAAACTGTTGGGCCTTGCTAATGGCTTCCTCTTCTTACTAAGGAAAAGTGGAGCTACATATTTGACAAGCACAGAGACGAGTGATTTAGGAAACCAATCTAGGCGTTGCACTTTGGTGGTTTCTTATTTACACAAACTATGTCACTGACGCCATTCATGGATGTGGTTGGAAATATGGATAGCTGTGGTTTGTTTGCACTCAGAGAGCAGTTCTAAGCCAATGTCATGATGAACTAGCAGTTGAAAAAAGGCCAAACAGGCTTTGGCCAAGGATTCAAAAGTCACTTGGGACCCTGATTTTTCGCCCACATACCAATTGGCTGATGGACCAGTGAGTGTTCTTTGAAATAAATGTAAGTGGATGGAATCATCCATGATGTTTTTTGAAGAGTACCATAAGTGGAAGGTCATAACGTGGTTGGTGGGATCTGCCCCCAATTTTCCTTCAAATTTTGGAATATCTTAAGGTAGTTTGGTAGGCATATTGGGCCATGTGGGGTCATGTAGAATGGGGTCAGTCATGAGTTTGGTCAAATCAAGAATGTTGAGAGATGACAATTATGACATAGGGGGATTTGGTGGAGGATTAGTTCCAACCATTGTGTGAGTAGGTAGTGGACCCGATCCATGAGAGGGATTTGGTGGGGTTGTACTTCTCCCTTGAGAAGAAGTTTTCCTCCTGCCTCCTTGTGAAGGAGAACTAGTGAATGGATGGCCTTGGGAATTGGACCCAAGAAAAGTGGAACCAAGTAAATCTGATCCCAAAATAGTATCACTCACGGGGGTGTGAGATGGTTGAGCTGGTGAGTTGGCAAGACTAGGGACTCCTACTAGAATAGGAGGGATATTTTGCAAGCATCTAGAATGATGGGGATTCTGTGGGTCCCCTATGGTGTCCAACTAGCAAAGTGAATGTGTGCAAATGGTGATGAGAGAAATAAATGAACAAGAGATTTGTATAATTTATACCTTCACAAGATAGTATAACTCACACTTGCATGCAATCAAATGAGCATCATACATAACTCAACTGTAAATAAGTAAACATGTGGGTAGGTGGATGTTTTCCACAGGGGGGAATAAAAAGAAATAGTCGTGTCCTAAAAGATGTATCAATATTCCTCTAAAAAAGCATTGGGCCTTCCAAAAGTGGGGTAGAGGGTACATATTCCGAAAGAGCAGGTGATATTTCCCAATAGCCACACAAAATATGATCAAGGTGCAATTGCAGCCCACAATTGCCACATGGGTAGATGTCCTAAATTTTGGTCACTAGGTACCTCAGTCAAAGTGCGACATTTAGATTTTTGGCCTTAGAAATGGGTCACGGGCTGGATCCCTTCCAAGAGTTGGGTGACTCAAGGGGGGATGCACAGAAAAACCAGACCTTAGCCTTCATCCCTTCATGGGTATCTCCCTGCCTTATGGTTGTTAATGGATAAATTCGTGAGTGTGGACACAGACCAATCTCCCTAGATCCACCTGGATCTAGAATAAAACAGGACAGAATACTACTCTTTCCCTAGATCTAGACTGTTGAATGAACTAAGAGAAATGGATAGTGGACCTACCTTATGAACGCTCTCCTCAAATATCTGTTGTTCCTCGCTCTGCTTCGATGCTCTTGTGCCGTCCAATCACAACAATACAAACCAATTGAAGTACAAGCAGATTAATATATTCAATACCTAGTCTATACATGTGAACAAGGAATCATGTAATAAGATGACATCATCATTATGGGAAAGGGACATATTCATGTATTGAATTAACTGAAAGAGAAATATACAACCTGAGCCTTGATGTCGTAGATCTCCTTTCAATGGCTCCTAGCTCTGACACACACACTTACTCATGTATGAAGAAAATCAACTACTTATGATGACCTTGTTGTTGTCTCTATCTGTTGCAGCATCAATTCTCCATACAATCATGCACCAATTCTCCAATAGGTTTCTCAAGCTTTCCAACTTAACCCTTTCCATGAGTATTCTCATCAATTTATAGGAGAGAATAGGTTAGTTGCTAGGATAAGAATGATCCCAATAAATTTGGAATGCCAGCTTCTGAACAACCATTCAAATACCAACTCACCCTTCTAGAAGATTCCCTTCTAGAAGGCTCAATAATCTTAGCTTTTTCCTTTGTAAAAATATGTTCGCATCCTGGCAATGATTACAGTGCGATAAGTTCGCACCCCAGCTGAAGGCAGCCTGCGAGAATAAAGGATTCTCGCAGGAGAGTATATATGTAGCCTGCGAACATGCCTCAAAATATGATTTCTGGAAATAGATAAGTGCAACCTTTTTCAGGAAGGAGTTCTTTAATGAGGAGCTTGATTTGCTATCATCATAACATCACCATGACATCATCACGATGACCAAAATTGTGGATAACAATGGTGTAGGAACACTTGACTTGGAGAATTTGAAAGTTCCCTATTTATCAACTTCTAATGTTTGAAAATGTGAGAACCAGATAATGGGGGGTTATTTGGATGCCTACCCATGAGATCCTACCTATACTAAAACATTTATTTTGGCACCTCTTGTGGAGGAAAACTTAGTGAGTTTTTAGAAATTTTTAGATGTGGTGGGCTAAGAGATTGGGCATGTGAACCAATCTTGTTTGAATTAAGTGGGTGTGGATAATTTCCAAAGAAGTAGTGGGAAGTTTTAGAATTCCTTTGGAGAAAACCTACTTCAACCTCCACATTTCAAAATGGAAATTATGTGAGTGAGGAGTGACTTTGTGTGCAAGCAAGTGAAAAAGTGTTCCAAGTTTGAAATAAGTTAGGTGTGAGATTGCAACATGTGGAATTCCTGTGGTCTTTACAAATCTTTATTACCTAGCTTACTAAGTGTCATTGGTACAACTTGTGAAATTTTAAAATCCCTAAAGAACTAGCATGTGGACATATGGGTCCTCTACAAATCCTTTAAAATCCCTAAATTTTGCTTACACTAAGAAAGATTTGAAACTATCCTAGATTGCAAGCATGTGGGCATGTATGGGCCCGTTACTTTGATCCTTAAACTTCGCTAGATTGTGATGTAAACTAATAAATCAATTTCAAGAAACTATACTAAGTTTGCAACATGTGGGCATGTATGGGCCCTTACAAATTTAAGATGATTTCAAAAGAAACTAAGAGGATCCCTAGGGGGGCTGTGTTCTCTCCTAAATATTTTTGTTAAGGGAGATTAAATGTGCCTTGTTATCCCTTGACCAATATTTGAGGATTATTGGTCATGCTGACCTATTTTTGGGACTTTGACAGGATGTCAAAGGTGGAGCGCAAGTCGAAGTGGAGATCACATGATATCGACCCTTTTTTAGGGTTTTTTGGGTTTTGGGCTTATGTAACGGGTATGGGGATGTTGGCCCATGGTTTTATCCATGCTTAGGCCCTTTTTGTAATGTATAAACAGAAGACTAGGTGATGTAAGAAAGAGACAGTCAATGGATTAATTGTAAATTGTGCTAAGTGCAAGTAATGGTTGTAAGTGCTTTGTGCATACTGTGTGAGGCTTGCAAGGCTAACTGCAAGTGACTGTATGTAGGCTTTGTGCTGTAACCTAGCTCGGGGAAGGAGGATCTAGCGAAGTGTGCACAGATCTCATGTCCTATGTGGAGTTGGTTTTGAGGCTCTGTGCACGTAAGAATATTGAAAGAAGCCAATAAAGAAGACAAAGAGTTCATGGACGTAGCCCCAAGGTGGGGGTGAACCATGTATATACTGTGTTGTGATTTCCATGTGCTTTATGGTTGTTCTCTTATCTATGTGATTGAATTCTACATGGTATCAGAGCTAGATTGAATCTAGTGGATTGTACACGGTTTTATTTGCAGGTATAGATCATCAGTAGGGGCAGCAAGAAGAAATGGATCATATCTCTCAGCCCACAAAATTCATTCTAAATCCTTTCAATTACTTCGAATGGAAGACAAAGGTCTCTCTGCTCCTCCAAAGAAAAGGGCTTTACAGGGTAATAATGGGAACGAAGAAAGAACCGACTGCTGCAGTGGAGAAGATAAAGTATTTCAATAAATTAGATGAATCAATTGGGATGATATGCCTATCAATTTCCATATATCTCCTCTTTAATGTCAGTAGAGACACTACTCCCGATGTGTTCTAGACCACATTGGAAGGACTATTCGACAAGCAGGATGCAATGAGAGTGCATCAACTGGAGAATGAACTCATATCCCTAAGTCCAATTCATTTAAGCCACCTGCAAGAATTCTTCACCAAGTTCAAATCCCTCCTCATTGAACTTAATGCATGTGGAGTCACGAAAGAGGAACATCAGCTCATCCTTTCAATTCTCTCGAAATTAGGCCCTGAATATTCCGTATTTGTTTCATCTTTTCAAGCATCTAAATTGACCCAGGAAAAAGGGAAAATGCCTCCATTGAATGATTTCATTGCAGCATTGACTCAAGAGCAAGCTAAGTTAGTCCAACTGGGTGCCATCAATCTTTCCAAGAACCAAGCACTTGTGGCTACTAATGCTCCAAAGAGTAGTGGAAAAGACAAGAAAAAAGGAATGGGTAAATTTCCTGAATCGAAGAAGGAGAGATCCGCACAATATTCGGATAAATCTTCTAAGCCTAAGGGTAAGAAGAAGAAGGAAATAAGACTTTGCAGCTTCTGTTCCAAAGGTTTTCATCCCGAAGAAAATTGCATGAGGCAGATTATCGATGAGATGGCTAAGCAATTGCAGCAACACAATTTCACGGTGCCCGAAAATGCAAAGAAGAAAGATGATAATAGAACAGGAGGGAGAGCACGAGACGGTCATGATTTAATGGCTGTCACATCCACTCCATCATCTTGGATCCTTGATTCAGGTGCATCGAACCATATGGCTGCATCAAAAGATGAATTTTCCTCCATCGAAGAAAGCACCAAATCCCCAATTTACTTCGGAGATGCCACACTTGCAAAGGTGTGCAAAGAAGGAATTGTTGATCTTGAAGGGGGTTGCTTAAAAAATGTGCTTCATGTTCCCTCGCTATCCACAAATCTTCTCTCGATATATGATATCACTCATTCCATCTCTGGAAGGAAGGTGGAGTTCACTCTGGACTACGCAATGATTACCGACATTTCCATAGGCTCACAGCTTGCACATGGAATTGCAGATCAAGGTTCTCGTTTGTATTTCTTCTCTCACTTTGTTCCTAAATCTATTAGCACTGTATTTCTTTTTTGATTAATACAATTCTCTGATTTATGGAGAAAAAACTTTCTCTCATCTCTTGAATATCAACAAATTGTATGTGTTCAATTTAACTAGAATTCTAGATCTATCGGGGTTTCTGAAGGAATTCTACATGCACTTGGTGCATTGTGCACTCTGAGGGATTTGTTAGCCCACACACACTGTGCATTATGTGCGCACTTCTTTTGATGAATTTGCGCATGTCAATTTTTGACCCAATTGTATAGTTTTTTTTTTCCTTTGGAATGCATTTCAATGTTGTAGGTGAACTAGTTGTTGTTGGCATTGTTATGTTTCTTTAATCATTTGCATGCAATTTTGCAGATGAAGTTTCAGTGATAACACCAGGGTATTGATAATTCTTTGATGAAATAAAGTTTTACTAGTAGTTGCAATATGAGTTTGTATCCTTTTAGAAATATTTGACAAAATGTTTAATATAAAGAAAGGTAAAGACAAAGGACTATCACCATTAAAATGCATCAACAACCTAATATTGTAAAGGTGAACAAGGGAAAACCACCCTTCACATATAATGTACATGCGAATAATCATCAAAGCAATCTACCATTCTTCATCCAATTTTGTGGAATACCTTGATTCTAGTTAGGGATTTGATGTTCTATAAGTAAGAAATGATTCATGATTTCGACTGGAAACATCTCTTTCTTCCACTATCTTTATCCATATACTGATAACCTGCATGCAGTCCCAATCAAATGCTCTGTCACATGTATCAGAACTTTTCCCACCACTGTCTCAAATCCATCAAAATTTTGCGCAAACATCATGGATATTTGTTCATGATAACCCTAAAATGTAGAGAAAAATTTGTACCACCCTGCATCTTTGAACTTTTGCAAGATTTGAGGATGAGCCTCAAGCAATTCTATGCCTTCTGGTTCTAAATGAGTGTTTTTTCCACTTTTCTTAGGAGCCATGATACTAGTTTTATTCCCTATAAATTTGTGACTTCTTAGGGTTCCGATCAATATTAATTTCAGGACTTCTAGAAATATAAATGTTGTGGGACAACCGTTACCTACAAAACATGCACAATCTAATACATATATAGATTGAATGACTCATGTGTCATATGTTAGAAATCATGGAGAAAAAACTTGTGATTTGATGTGAGCTTATCGAGTACACATCCAATTCCTTTGAATGACTATCAAAACTGAAAACACGACCCGATCATAATCATAAATGGTATTGGATTTTAGGCAATGATCTCAGACAACTTCTAACATGATTTTTGGGAGTTGGCACATTTGAATCAATGATTACTTTTGTTACTACAAGAATAACGGTATTCTTGTAGAGCCTTTTTCCCTTTTCATATTTTCAAATTTAAAATGAGAAATAGGACTTATATCTTAATGGAAAAGATTATAATGTCTTATTCTAACTTTTATCACACTAATGCATGTCATAAAATGTTCAGAAAGGATAATGAAAGAACACTTAAAGAGTATAGTAAAATAAAATCAGAGTGTAAAATGATGCTAGGAAGGGTAGGGCAGGGAAAAAAGTAGTTCAACAGTCATTAACAAAATTAAGGACTAACACTAGCTCCTGTTGGAAAATATTTAACAGACAGCGAATGCTTGTCATTGATGGCAAGTACAGCAATGAAGATGGCATGAGTACATAAAGTATATAATAGATGGGCAATATGAGAAGACGCTGCAGAGAAGATTCGAATAAGCTCAGAAGAGATAGTGAAGAGGATTGTTGGCAAGAATAGCGATGGCAAAGATCAGCATGATCAATGACGCAGTGATAATGGGGGAGGAGCAGCAATAGTGATCGTTGGATCAACAATTCAAAATTCCCGATGACTGTCAGATCTCAATGTAGACAAGAAGAGTGCAAAAATATGGAGGATATATTTCGGGTGTTAGATCCAAGTGCGAGGATCGACCATCGTAGGATCCAGGAGAATCTGCACGATCTTTAAAAGTGCAAGGTGAAGTGAGTTCGCGAAATCTCAAAATCCCAATGCAGACACAATGAAGACTTGTGAAATCACAAAAAGATCCTGACCGTTAATACACCAAAAGACGTGGACTGTTGATCTAAGATTCATTTTGGATTTTCACCTATCGCGACTTGGAGTGACAAGAACCTCCATCAAAGGAATCACGAGATGTGAATTCACAAAGAGATCTGGACCGTAGATTCATCGAGATCGTGGACTGTTGATCTAAGCTCCATTTCAGAGTTTCGCCTATCGCAACTTGGAGTGACAAGAACCTCCATCAAAGGAATCGCGAGATGTGAATTCACGATGAGTTTTGGACCGTAGATTCATCAAGATCGTGGACCGTTGATCCCATGCCATTTCAGAGTTTCACGAATCACGACTTGGAGAGGCAATAAACATAAACACTGAAATCGCGATTTAATCGCAGTCGTCAGATCAAGATGTGATCTAGACTATTGATCTGACTCCTTTTCAGAGTTTCTTGAATCGCGACTTGGAGAGGATAGAAACATAACCACAATAACACGGAAATTGTGATATGCAAAATCGCAATATGATCTGAGCCATTGAATTAAGATCAGATCTAGACCATCGAATCATAGAACAAGTCGCTGAATTGGAGTCAATGAAGCATGGTGTGGAAACTCGCAAGATGCGAGATCGCGATAAGATTTGGACCGTAGGATCTATGGAGATCTCAACCGTCGATCAGACTCGATGAAGTTTATAAACTCACAAAATATGAAGCACCTTTTGGCACAACCTATGGTCATCGCCGGTGATCACAAGAAGGCAAGGAGTTAGTTCAGATAAGCTCCAATTTGGGGTTTTAGGGATCACGACTTGGAGAGTTGAGATGCCTCATCTCCATATTCATGAAATGCGAATTCACAAAAAGCACTTTATGCATAAGCACTTGGTCATGGCCATGGTCATACAGAGGAAGGAGTTAGCACAGAAAAGCTCGGTATCAGAGTTTCAAAGATTGTGACATGAAGTTTCGAGACACTTGGCCACAGGAATGCCAAAATACCGAAACCCGATTTAAAGGAAAGATTAATAAAGTTCATCCAACGGTGTCGATAAACATGAATATGATTAGAGGGCTACTGTTCTCTCTCACAATTAATTCATCAGTTACAAATCAGTTAGCAAAACTGATTCATGATTCCTGATCGGTTGGCGTTTCAGTTGCTTAGACAGTTTTTCTTTTTCCTCAGAAGATTCGAAGTGTAACTGCTGTGGGTGTGGTGCATAAAAGAAAAAGAAATAGACTGTGTGTGGTTGGTTGTTCTGGATGAAAAATGAATTAAACTGTAAGAAATGGAAAATCACAGGATGTGCAATGTGAGACTGAAAATATGCACAGTGTGAGATAAAACTCAAAGAAGAGTAACAGATGAGGAAAAGATTTGAAGCAGAGTAGAATGATGGAACAAGTTGAAGTAGAGTAGAATTGCAGAACAGACAAAGGAAGAGAAGAATTGCAGAACAGTTAGAAGAAGACCAGATTTACAGAACATAGAAGAAGCAGTAAGCATTGATTTATCTGTTTAGTTGGTTGTTTAATTATTCATTTATATTCCAGGGTGGTTGGGAGGTGCTAGGGAGGACTGTTGTCCTCAGAGGTTCAAGTGGGAGCTTGAACACAGGGAGTTGTATCTTCCATCTGGTTGCAGCCAAAGAAACTAGGGTGGCAGGGTGGTGCAAGGGAGAACAAGTGTTCTTTGTCATACAGGTTGGAGCCTAAGTAACTGGAAGTTGGTGCTTCCATCCAATTGGTGCTGGAACATTAAGGGAGTTGGTGCTTCCTTCTAGTGGGTGCTAGAGAAACCAGAGAGTTGGTGCTCTCAAACAAGTTGGAGCTTGTAAAATAGAGGTAGTATCCTCACATTGAGTTGGTGATCAATTATAGATGATGTATAGAAATTAAAAGTCTGCCAATCATTTCGAAGAAGAAGAGGTTTTCTCCCTTTATGGGTTTCCTCGTGAAAAAATGTCTCTATGTATATCTTATGTGTAACTGATGCTCATTATTTATATCATTCATATGATGTATATTGTTGATGATCACTTGAAGAAAGATTAAGAATGTATTAATAGACTT
>ML789080.1:840161-852880 GCA_009831015.1 Picea engelmannii | reverse complement strand
CAGTTGTCTTAGTAATTTCAACAGCTCCTTATGGGGATACTGTTTCATGGTGAAACTTTAAGAACCTACTGACCAATGCCTTTATCTACTTGATCGTCATAAAAATTTCACTGTAATTTGTTTTCGTGCTCTGCCATCCATTTATTTTGTAATCCAAAGAAAATAAAAACCACAAAACTGCAGAGTAATGTTTCCATTTGGATTATGGAGTCTTATTTGAATCAATCAACTAATCACACCAAAACAAAACCAAACATAATGTACAAACTGAAAACTTGGCTAGTTTAAAAGAAGTAGTGTTTTAGAAACCGCCCATTCACATGGCCTCCCAAGATTTCACTATCATCCAAATTGTGTAAGAGGAAAATATTATTATTCATGACCTTAGGTATTTTGAAAGGAGCATACCATAAATTGTCAAACTTACCATGCTTAGCCTTGTCCTCTCTTCTAGCATCCCACCTCAACACAAGATCTCCTTCTTGAAAAATATCCTTTTTGGTCTTCTTATCAAATGTTGTCTTAACTTTCTTCTGATAATGACAACTTCCTCATTCAACCTTTCTCTATTCCATTGAACTTCTATAATCTGGAAAATTCTTCTTTGAATATCATTGGGCTCTTCTAACTCTTATTGCAGAAATTTGAGAACATGTAAACTGAGTTGAGTTGGAAATACAACCTTTGTTCCATAAACCATTTGAAGAGGTGAAGTTCCAATAGATTTCTTAGTACTGATTCGATCATCCCATAAGGAAAATTTCAACTTTGAATCCCATGATCTCTTATTTTCTATGAGCAATTTTTTAATGATCCTTATAAGACTCTTATTGGAGGATTCTTATAATACATTTCCTTGAGGATAATAAGGGGTGGAGTGAACCAACTTGATTTTGTATTTATTACAAAACTCAACCATTGAATTAGACTTGAATTTTTGGGCATTATCAATGATCAACTTTCTAGGACACCCAAATCTAGAGAAAATATTTACTTCAAGAAAACTCATGATTACCTTATCTGTTGCATTTCATGTTGGGATTGCTTCAATCCATTTGGTAAAATAATCTATGGATGTGAGTATGCATTTATGTTGTCCTAAATATGGGGGATGAATTTCCCCAATGAAATGCAAGCCCCACTATTGAAAAGGTCCATGAGCAATGATGGGTTTGAGAGGCATAGACATTAGTTTATTTTTTCCTGCAAACTTTTGACATGGTTCACATGCCCCGACCTGATCAAACACATCAGAGAACAATATAGGCCAATAATAACCTACTCTTAGTATTTTGAAAACTGTGGCTTTCCAATGATGATGTCCCCGACAAACTCCTTTGTGTAAATCATTGAAAATTTGTTTTTCTTCCTCCTCATCAACACATCTCAGTAGAATTCCATTCATATCTCTCCAAAAAAAAATGATTCATAATGCAATACTTCACAGATTTAAGTTTAAGAGATCTGAACTTAGTGTTGTGCTGGTTTTGTCACTTGGGTGAGCAAAACAACAACACTTGCATGTCTTGATAAGCCTGCTAGACAAGACAATAGTTTGTGAGTGGTTTAAACAAGCCAAACATATGAATAAACAAAGAAATAAACTAAAACAACTAAGACATAAATTTTAGAAAGCATGAGAAACTTTGAACCATGAAAATCAAACAATGACCAACATAGAGCTACCAATGGATCAATAGATTAGTAGGCAAAATACCATAGAGAAACAATATGGACTTATGAGTCCCCTCTTCCTCCTTGGGAGGGATCTTGAGTTCCCTAATGGAGAGTTGTTTATACAATGGAAGAAATGGAAAATGGTGAAGAACAACAATGCATATTCCCTCAAGAGGTGAGTGGAATGGCCTATTGCAATGGTTCTTGAAGGCTCCAAAGAGAAAAGAGGATTCTCAAGGAAGAATTCTTGCAGCATAACAATACTATGGAGATCTTGGTTTCTTAGTGCACCCATGGCTCTTATTTATAACATTCATACATGGCAAAATGTAATTGGCTTATAGTGTGAACAAGGGGCCTTTTAGGGCACCCTCTAGTCCTTGACCAACCGCCCATTTGGATTTCGCTCAGATATGAGGGTCAAATCGTGTTGGGGGTTGGTCCATAAGTGGTTGAGGGGTCGACAAGATTCATAAATGCACCATTCATAGATGTGCACAGATTTTCTCGTACACACTCACGCACTTGGCACATTGTGCCTGCTGAGGGTTGTGTTGGCGCGTGCACATTGCGCATTGTGTGCGCACTTCCTCACTCACATAAATTCCATTTTGACCCAATTGTATAGTTTTTTCCTTTTGAATGCATTTCAGTGCTATAGATGGAATAATTGTTGTTGGAATTTATGTGTTTCTTTAACCATTTGCGTGCAATATTGTGGATGATTTTTTAGTGATAAAATATGCCCCTTGATGTGTGAGGTTAGGAGCATATGTATAGCTGAAATACATCAATGTTTCTTTTGATGAGAGTGTCATTGTAATGAAGAGTGAAGAGAGGAACTGCAAGAGTGATCTGCCAAAGGGAGAAGAAAAACTATGGGACCCAAACCTTTCTCTAGGGAGAAAAAAGAAAATTTGTGTATAAACGAGGCGAGCATGCCCCATGCTCGTGTCATGATACCAAAATGTGAGATTGTAACTAAAGATGTATGTTGATGTAGATAATGACAGTGCCCTTGAGGGTGGTTGATAACGATAGATGACAGTTTTGAATGGTGAACGGACTCTAAAGTGAGGCAAGGATGACTGTAAAAATTGTCAATGACTCATAGGCATTGATGGCCTAACTAATTAATAACTCTTCGAATGGTATGAAACAACTGAAATAGTCTCATAGTAAGACCCACCGTAACATGAGATTTTGTGGAAGTTGAATGTTATGGGGGTCAACATTATCAGAGAGAAATGATGTTTCTATTTGTGTCATTCAAGACACCTCATCGTAAAGGTAATGAGAGTCAAGATACTGTCGCCCTTGTGGAAACTGTACTGATGTCGACGGGAAAGGAGAAATGACTCCAAGAATCAAAGGGCTTCATGAAATATACTAATATGGTATCAAGTTCTGATGGGTAAAATGAACAAAGTCAATATTTGGGGAGACTCAAGATTGCCCTTGGTTGGGGAATTTTTGAAGGATGATTGGTTGCAACTGTAAAGTTGGATATAGTGTCAGAGAGACAACTAGATATGGGGTTAAACTATGTCAGAGGTTAACAAAGTGGACAAACTCATAGATCATAGGTATATGGAATTGAAATACTCAGGGTTTGTGAACTATGTTGGTATGAAAAGAGAGTGGATGCCCCAACCAGGGGCAACACTAGTTGCTTTTCCAGGAAAATAAAGGCCATCAAGGATGGAGACTAAAAGCTATGTATATTCTGGAAACAAAAGGATTTTTACAATTACCAAAGTAATAAAGAATAATTTGGGTTGAGTGTACAGATACAGAAATAGGTGCCCCAGTGAAAGATGGATTGGCTTGTTAGGGCACAAGTGTGTGAAAGAAAAATGGTGGAGGGTGGGGGCCCCATGGGTGGGTTTTTTTATTAGGTAAATGGATGGAGGACAATCTGCAGATGGTCAAACTAATGGTGGATGAGATGGAGGGCTGATGATACTGCGAAGGTGTAGTCATTATAACTGAGATGATATGACCTAGGAGTCCATTGGGAAAACTAGCAGTATGATGAGAAGAAGTATGGGGTTCATTCTCGGAAGTGCATAAGACTATCGGGACTCCCATCCCTAGGGGGTGAAATCAACATCAGTGTCAAGTTTCCAAGGGGAAATATGAATGGGAAAAATCACGTGGGGGAGAGTGCTACTGGGTGAAAGTACCCAAATGCATCATAGGTAAAGGTACTGCAGAGCAAGATGTAAGAACCCTAAAGGTAAATGTCAGAGGGGATGACTAGGAGATGCAATTGATTTATAGAGGGAATAATTACATTTCAGTGTCAAACATATACCTGAAGGGGTTGTGTCGCTTTGATGAATAGGTACCTACACACATGAAAACCAAATACCCGACGTGAACAATATCTGATGATACAGAACATATAACAACTATTTGATAAAATTGAACATGCACATGCGTACCTAAACGTGACGTGAGAAAAATGCTCCTCCAGGGCCAAGTTCAAATGATGGCCTGGGGAATGTCAATGTGTATATGGTGGGACCAGGATCCCGTAGCTGAGAACATATTGGAAAATGAAGGCTTTGGGATTCTGTAAAAGAGTGTGGAAGTTGGGAAAAAGGGGCTATATATGGTTGGTGGGCCTACAATGCCACCTCATTTGTACCTTTCACTATAGATGAATTGACAAGAGTGTTTTGAGGAGATTTGGATATTACGGGAGTATGAGGCTACCGATCCAGGAGTTGTGAGAGACAAGTTAGTTGTCCTATCTTCTTACATTGTGTGATTTTGGGGAGGTTAGCTAGGGACTATATGGAGGGATGTACATGAGGTCAGGAGGGTGAAATACCTCTTGTGAAAGGAAAAGTGCTCGATGATGGAGCACATTCCATGGGAAATCGTGGGTAGTGAGTTCCTTCAGGATATCTTCGTCGCAGTGGAAAATGCAAGAATACAGGGGATCCGAGAAAGTGATAGGGGGAACTGTCAATGGGTAGATGTTATTGTCCTCAAGGGGTGAGGACGTAGAGGGGATATCATGTGTAGGGTGTGATGGCTCGCTTTACATAAACCGAATGTCACAATATTGTGGATGGTACGTTGTTCGCTCGAGGAATGATGACAAAATATATCGAATATTCGTAATGTGAGCCTCCATGGGGAGTGACTGAGAGGGCTCTGGCTGAGACGTGTGGTGTACCATGACTAATGTTTGGAGAAATTGAGGTAGAGCTGGGAAATGATGAGTATAATGGCCATATTATGAACATATGGCACAAGCGAATTTGGTTCGTAACCCTTTATTGCATGTGTTTGAGGACTCTGTAGTAGCATTGGATGTACTTGGTGGAGTAGCGAGCAATATCATTGATTTAGGGAGTTAGATAATATTGCGTAACTCGGGAAGAGTAGGACATCTATTAGTGGGGTGTCCTTCTCTTTCACATAGTGCACAAGGAGGTTGAACTCAGGCAGGAAGTGGAGCTGTGAGATCTTTCTTATTTCGTCTGCCCCCAACAATGGTAGTGGTGTTACCAATTGGGGGTGAGGGTGGTGTGGCGGGAGCCGATACTGGGATCTGCATCGGTATTCCCTATGTATGAAGAGGGAGATATGGTTGAGGAACCATTGTGGGTGGGTGAAGATACCATACAGGGATGGTAAAAACCATGTTATGAAAGGTAAGGGTCGCAACTACCTGGAATGATTGGACTCCAGGTGGGGAGTAGAAGAAGGGAATTTGGGTAATGGCTTGGGGAACTGTCTCCAAAAGTAGGATCGGCCCATGGAGGGGGGGGGAAATTTCAGATAAGTGGTGCAGTGTGGTTCCCAAAGAATTCCTAAGGTAATAGTTCTCCAACTGGAAGAACCTCGATGTTGGGAGTGGCCTCTATGTGAGGAGTATTGTCTCTCATATCTATTCCATTAGAAGATACTACACACACTTGTGCTGAAGGGTGTAGGAGAGGTGGTGCTCTGTGATATGCCCCTAGCAAGGATGGGTCTTTGAAAATTATGAGACCCATGTCGATGAGAAAATAAGCATCTGAGCTAGTGCAGACAAGGGGGAGAATGTTATCAATGTTGTCAAAATGATTAGGCTCGTAATGTGTAATTTGGTTGATGGTGACGATTTTCCCGTTGTGTGGTAACATCATTGTTTGAAACAAAGAAGAGGATACCGCCTTCATAGCATACATGTATCTACCTTCAAACAAGATATTGTAATCAAGTGGGGCATCGATAAATTCTATGTCAATGAGGATGGATTTTCCCCCAAGTTCTATGAGGACATTTTGAAAAATCCCTTCAGGGGACAATGGTTGACTGCCATAAGCTTGCAGGGTGATGGCCGATTGTACTAGCTCAGGGGAGCCGAGTTTTTTCCAGACTACTTTGGACATGAGGCATGTGGATGCACCTTCATCGATGATATACTAATGAACTTTGATATTCTGAATCTTAACTGGTATCTGAAAATCTACCAGGGTGGGGAGGCATGGTTCTCCGCTATCTAGATCAAAGGTGATGAGTCTAGTATCTACTGGGTTGACTACCCCCAAGGAAGAAAGCAAGGATTTTCATTGAGTTGGATAGGTTTGGAGGACCTCCAATACAGACATGGCTGCAGGAGACTGTGCTAAGTCATCAACCATACTGTAGTTATGTGCTTCCCTAGCATGAGGGTTATTGACATTCCGTCGTAACAAAATGCGAGGTATATGAGGGTTAGGTTCAGTGTTAGGGCTTCGAATCATAAAGGGTTGTTCAGGGGTAGTTGGAGTTGCTTCTGAGGTGGTCGAGGTAGATTCAGGAGGCATGCCGTATTGACGACCACATGTTTGTAGAAGAATCTCTTCTTCGCTAGGGAGGAGGATATTGCGATCGACTAGATTTCTAGGTTGAATGGGGATTGGGTTTTGATACTGCCCCATTTGTGGGGGAAAAGGGTGTACCTCCTAATGGGTATTCATCACACCCTAGTGTGGAATAGGGTTTTGCAATGCAGCTGGAGGTGGCTATTGCAAATACTGTTGTGGGGCCTATTGAGGGGCAAGCGACGCTGAAGGATGTTGCGCGTTCATGGACTTTTTCATCCGTTTGAAGTTGAAAATTTGAGGGAAATGGTGAGTATAATGTCCAGAACACAAGGGAAGTTTGTCCTGAGATTTTTGTTGTTCTTCCATGGTCGTTTGTGGTTGTTTTCCCCTTGGGGGTTCTGGTTGCCCTGATTCTGGTTTCCCCCAGCGGGATGGTTTTGTTGGGGGTTATTTCCTCCTGGTCCTAGATTATTATTGTTTTGTTTTTTTCCTTTCTTCTTGAAATTATTTGGTGGATGGGCTAATTTTTTTGTATTCAACTTTTCAAAATCCTGAAGCTATTGAATGGGAGAGGGGTGAACAAAACTAATGCCGACATCTGGGTGTCCTAGTGGAGGACCAAGATATGGAAAATATGGATTGTTTTGGGGAGTCAATCCATATGGTGTATAGGAGGTTGAAGTACCTCCATAACTGTTATGGTAACATGTATGGGTTGGGGGTGGACCCATAGTTGATTAAGAGACCGTATGCATCTGGGGTACTGGTGGGGGTCCCCCCAACGACTGAGGGGGAACAACAGAATATGACTATTGGTGAGTGGGGGGAGGGTAATAAGACACCCCTCCATATGGTTGCAGATATAGAGGTGCACCATAAATAGGCGACAGTTGGTTGTAAGGGTTGTGGTGCATCATGGAACCAATCAACCGATCAATAACGTGGGACATCCCAGGTTTGTCCTGGCCAAATGGTATGGGTCTGGGTGCATCATGTAACACTGTGTACAAGCAACCTGATTGAGAATAGATGAGGTCAAACTATTGGGCCTTCCTGATGGATTCCTCTTCTGACTGAAGAAAAGTGGATGCGACATCTTTGGCCATAACAAAGACAAGTGATTTGAGAAACCGATCACGACATTGTTCTTTGGTGGTTTTTTCTTTACACAAACTACGACGCCGATTCCATTCATGGATGTGATTGGCTATATGGATAAAGGTGGTTTATTTGAACTCAGAGAGGATTTATAATCCAATAGCATGATGAACTGGTAGTTGAAAAAATAACAAAAAGGTCTTGGCCAATGATTCAAAGGTCACATGGGACCCTAATTTTTCATCCACATACCATTTGGCTGAGGAACAAGTGAGAGTTCATTGAAAAAACCTTAAGCTGATGTAATCATCCATGATGATGTTTGAAGAGCACCATAAGTGAAAGGTCATAACATGGTTGGTGAGATCTTCCCCTGATTTGCCTTCAAACTTTGGAATGTATGAAGGCAATTTTGTAGGCATATTGGGCCAAGTGGGATCATGCAAAATGGGATCATTCGTGAGTTTGGTTAAATCATGAATGTTTAGGGATGCCAAGTATGGCATAGGGAGATTTGGTGGAGGATTAGTTCCAGCGATAATGTGAGTAGGTAGTGGACATGTCCCTTGAGAGAGATTTGGTGGGGTTGTACTTCTCCCTTAAGAAGAAGTTTTCCTCCCACCTCCTTGTGAAGGAGAACTAGTGGATGGATGGCATTGGGAATTGGACCCAAGCAAAGTGGAACCAAGTAAATCTGATCCAAAAATAGTAGCACTCACGGGGGTGTGAGATGGTTGAGTCAGTGAGTTGGAAAGACTAGGGACTCCTCCTATAATAAGAGAGAGATTCTGCAAGCGTCCGGAATGATGAGGATTCTATGGGTCCCCTATGGTTTCCGACTAGCAAAGTGAATGTGTGAAAATGGTGATAGGAGATAAATAAATCAACAAGAGGTATTTATATAATTTGGACCTTCACAAGATACTATAACTCACAATTGCATGTAATCAAATGAGCATAATACATAAATCAACTGTAAAATAAACAAGCATGTGAATAGATGGATTTTGTCCACGTGGGGGATAAAATAAAAACAAAATGCTCTTGTCCTAAAAGACATATTTTCCTTCCTCTCAAATAGCACCGGGCCTTTCAATAACACTCAATAGTGGAGTCTGACGCCACCGAAAGAAGAACTAGTGAAGGTTGAAACAATCAGTTATAATGAGGGGTAGAGGGTGCATATCCCGAAAGAGATGGCGATATTTCCCAATAGCCACACAAAATATGATCAAGGTGCGATTGCAACCCATAATCGACACCTGGGCAGATGTCCTATGTTTGGTCACTAGGTACTTTGGTCAAAGTGCGACATTTAGATTTTTGGTCTTAGAAATGGGTCACGGGATGGATGCCCTTCCAAGAGTTGGGTGTCTCAAGGAGGGATGTACAGAACAACCAGACCTCAGCCTTCAAAACTTCACATCTATCTCCTTGCCTTATGGTGTAGGAAAAATTGATGTGGAGGGTTTAAAAGTTCCCTATTTCTCAACTTATATTGTTTGAAAATTTGAGAACCAGATAATGGGAGGTTATTTGGATGCCTACACACGAGATCCTACCTAGACTAAAATTTATTTTGGCACCTCCTGTGGAGGAAAACTTAGTGATTTTTTAGAAAAAATTCAGATGTGGTGGGTTGAGCGATTAGTAGTGTGGACCAATCTCATTTGAGTTAAATGGGTGTGGATAATTTCCAAATAAGTAGTGGGGCGTTTCAGAATTCCTTCGGAGAAAACCTACTTCAACCTTCACTATTCAAAACATAAATTATGTGTGTGAGGAGTGGCTTTGTGTGTGATAAAGTGAAAATGAGTGCCAAGATTTTAATAAGTTAAGTGTGAGATTGCAACATGTGGACTTCCTGTGGTCCTTACAAATCTTCCTTACCTAAATTTTTATGTTTCTTTGGTACAACCTTGCGTAATATTTAAAGCCCTAAATAACTAGAAATGTGGACATATGTGTCCTTTACAAATTCTTTAAAATCCCTAATTGTTGTTTACACTAAGAAAGCTTTGAAACTATCTTAGATTGCAAGCATGTGGGCATGTATGGCCCATTACTTTGATATTTAAACTTCCCTAGTTATGATGTAAACTAACAAATAAATTTTTAAGAAACTATCCTAAGTTTGCAACATGTGGGCATGTATGGGCCCTTGCAAAACTTTAAGATAATTTCAAAAAACTAAGAGGAACCCTAGGGTGGCTTTGTCCTCTCCTAAAATTTTTTGTTAAGGGAGATGAAATGTCCCTTTAACCACCTTTCTGATTCCCAAGATCACACTAGGGTGTGAGGGAAGAGCAACTTGAGGGTCAAAGTTAACTTCTAGTCCCAATTTAAGTGATTTATTTATGAAATCAATAACCTCAACTTAAAATTTTACAAGTCAACTAAACCATCCATGTGGAAACAAAGAAAAATAATAGAATATTGGTTCTTTTTACCCCCTAAGTGCCTATGTTAGCTAACCTTTCAAATGGGAAAGGATTCTAAGTGGAGTGTAGTTCCCTTACAAAGTGCATGAAAATAAAAATCTGAAGGCTAGGGGCCCTCAAATCATCATAAAAACCCTTTAAATTTTGAAAAACTAGAGTTATGCGTGGGTTACAGTTCTGAAAGACGCGGAGAGGATGCACAATGCGTAGTGTAAATAGGCATGTTTTGCACATAGTGCATGTCTGTGTGAAAGAAAATCCACGCACTTCCTATCACGTGTTGGGGGAGAAATTTCCAAGTGAAATACTCCTTCCCCAGCTCCGAATTTTGACTTTGGCAAATTGGGCTAGGACTGTTTTGGTATGTGCAAGACAAAAAAATCAAAATGAAGTGCTCTCTGATCTCAAATAGGGAGGAATTTGATATTGATCCCCAATATGGTCGCCAATCTGTTGTGTTGGTTTTGTCACTTGGGCGAGCAAAACAACAACACTTGCATGTCTAAATGAGCCTACTAGAAAAGACAATAGTTTGTGAGTGGGTTAAACAAGAAAAACACATGAATAAACAAAGAAATAAAATATAAAAACTAAGACATAAATGTTAGAAAGCATGAGAAACTTAGAACCATGAAAATCAAACAATGACCAACATAATGCTACCAATGGATCAATAGATTAGTAGGTAAAACACCGTAGAGAAAAATAGGGACTTATGAGTCCCCTCTTCCACCTTGGGAGGGATCTTGAGTTCCCTAATGGAGATCTCTTCATACAATGGAAGAAATGGAAAACGGTGAAGAACACCAATGCCTATTCCTTCAAGAGGTGAGTGGAATGACCTATTGCAATGGTGCTTGAAGGCTCCAAAGAGAAAATAAGATTCTCAAGGGAGAATTCTTGCAGCATAACAATACTATGAGGGTCTTGGTTTCTTAGTTCACCCATGGCTCTTATTTATAACATTCATACATGGAAAAATGTAATTGGTTCATAGTGTGAACAAGGGGCCTTTTAGGGCACCCTCTAGTCCTTGACCAACCTCCCATTTGGATTTCACTTAGATATGAGGGTCAAATCATGTTGGAGGTTGGTCCATAAGTGGTTGAGGGGCTGACAAGATTCATAAATGTGTTGTTCATAGAAGTGCACAGATTTTCTGGTACATAGATGGGCACTTGACGCATTGTGCGCACTGAGGTCCGTGTTAGCCCGCACACCCTACGCACTGTGTGCGCGCTTCCTTTGGTGAATCTGCGCATTTCAATTTTTGACCCAATTGTATAGTTTTTTCCTTTTGAATGCATTTCAGTTCTGTATTTTGACTAATTGTTGTTGGCATTGATGTGTTTATTTAACCATTTGCGTGCAATGTTGCGGATGATTTTTCAGTGATAAAACTTAGATTTATCTAAATCAGGAGGAGATTGAAGACTTTGTAAAAAATTAACAATATATTTATACCATGGTGAAGAGAGATATTTATTGTTTACCCGTGAACCAGTTTCTTCAACATGTAATACTAAATTAATTGATCTGTTGGAGATATAATGCAATTTGACTGCTTTACAATTTGATTCTTTCAGTAATTTTGCAAGAACCTGTCCCTTAATCAATTTAGTAGGCTTTATGACCATGTTATATTCTAGAATCTTGGTTATCCATCTTCCCCTTTTTCCTTCACTATCTAGTTGAACCATAATTTCCTTGACAACACTACTTGAAACATATGCAATAATCTCAGAATGCAGAACACTAAAATACTTAAATGCTTTCACTATAGCATAGGAATGTTTCTCCATGATATCATATTTTAATTCTGAATCAATTAGAGTCTTACTGAATAAAGAGATAGGTTGTTCATACCCTTCATCATTTCTTTGCAAGACAACAACAATGGTATCTTTAGATGCAAATGTAAAAATCAAAAACTCTTTGGATTAATTTGGACTGATGAGGACAGGAGATTTAATTAAAGCTTGCTTAATTTTTTCAAATGATTTCTTTGCCTCAGGTATCCATTTGATTTTTGCATCTTTCTTCAACATATCAATAATAAGCTTGATGATTTCTTCAAAATTGGGTATAAATCTTCTTAAAAATTTGATTTTACCTATGAAGGACTGGATAAACTTCTTATTCCTTGGAAGGTCTATCTTTTGGATGGCCTTTACCCTTTTAGGATCTATATTGATTCCTTCTGGTGAAACAATATGTCCTAATACTTTACCTTCTTCCATGGAAAAATGAGACTTCCTAGGGTTTAATGATATACCATACCTTCTGCACTTTTCAAATGTCTTCTTAAGATGTTGTAAGTGCTCGTCATCATATGTTGAGAAAACAATAATGCCATCAGGATAGATTACCATGAATTTTTGTTTTTCACCAATGAATGCAATGTCCATGGCTCTCTGGAAAGTTGCTCCTGCATTCATGAGTCCAAAGGGCATTTTTTCATACATGAAGGTGCCCCAGGGAGTAGTAAAAGCTATGTTCTTTTTATCTTCTTCCATTATTGATATCTGATTATAACCTGAATATCCATTAAGCATGTAGATCCTTTGAGCCCCTACCACACTTTGTAAAATATGATCCATTTTAGGTAATGGATAATTGTCCTTCATAAAACACATGTTCAGATTTCTAAAATCTACACACAACCTTATTTCTCCATTCGTTTTCCTGACAG
>ML789080.1:805078-835123 GCA_009831015.1 Picea engelmannii | reverse complement strand
CTGCTACAGAGGCTAGTAAAGAGATGATTTGGTTACAAAGGTTTATGGAGGAATTGGGAAAGAAGCAGGAGAATAGCAGGTTGTACTGTGATAGTCAGAGTGCCATTCACCTTGCAAAGAATTCAGCCTTCCATTCAAATACTTAGCATATACAGTTGAGGTACCACTTCATACGATCCGCCTTGGAAGATGGACAACTGAAGATGGAAAAGATACACACTAGCTAGAATCCTGTAGACATGTTAACAAAGGGAGTAACGAGAGAGAAACTGAGTTCTTGCTCAGTTTCAGTTGGTCTTCAAGATTGAATATGAAGATGAGAAATTTGCCAGGTCCAAGAAGGTTCAGAGTCCAGCATATACAGTAGCGGTGGAGTTGTTGAGATCAGTCTCCAAGTTAGAGATTGTTGGTTGTGGAGCCTGATTATCTTCTTGATTCAGAGGTCCTTACTTTCAGCCATGTTTATACCCCATGAAGTATTTACACCCCAAAAGTATGTACACTCTTCCACGCGGGGGAGTGCAGAGGGGGGGTACCCCCTCTGCGGGGTCCGGGGGGTCCATCCCCCTGGCTGGGGGGTCTGGGGGCAAGCGGGCCCCCAGAGCAAAAATTGCCTTATAAAAGTATATTGTAATTTCATTGTAAATCTGGACCATTCATTATAAGGTCGCAGATCTAACGGTAGAGATTATGTTAGGGTTTTTCCCTAGAAGGCAACCCTCTTTTTATGAGGGAAATGTATTGCGGCTATGTATGAGTGTGAATATTGTATTCTGAGAGAGGAGACTGTGAGAGAAAGAAGAGGAAGTTACAGCGGGTTTTGCTGTAGGTTGTATCCCTTCATTTGCTGGATAATAACAAAGGAAGGACCAGGCAATTTCTCTGGTGGACGTAGCCCACACTGGGTGAACCACGTATATCTGTGTCTCTCTTGTATTGTGTGTCTTCTGTGTTTTATTTCTGCATTTGTTTTATTTTTTTATTGCTCCGCGGTCCTGTTTTTCTAACAAATTTTCTATATTGTTTTCTTTTGCAGGTGTAAATTTTCTCACTGATGCTTCAACTATCTTATCATTGATGTGAAAAGATGAACAACCAAGTTCATCTTCAACCACATATATAGGATGATTGTTGGGGTTTTCATGATCACTAACCAGGTAAGCCAATCTAACATCCCTGTATAGTATTTGATGTTCTCCACCAAATACATCTATGGTGGCATAATTGAGATCCATTTATATCCCCCTCCTACTTTCTTATCCTATGACCTAGATAATATCATCCTAAACTTTTGAGGTATATTAGCCACTATCACATCCATAACCAAACTTTTCATAGGTGACTAAGATAATGTGACAAGCATGTATTTAGTGAATCCTCAACATTTAACCTTTCTTGAGTCAAAATAATACAATTCTAAATAAGGCTTAGTGATATCCAACCCTAGGTCATCCATTACTACCTTTGGAATGACAATGTGTGATGCTCTTGAATCTATAAGACAATTATGCAATATTTTTTTATGAATGCTTAGGGATATGTAGAAAGGAGGAGAGGCATAAGATCTATATTCAATAGGTGGACCAATAGTTATGGCAGGATTTTCATCTTCAATATTTATGGTATCAAAAAAATTAACATGAGCAGGAGATTGTAAGGCTTTCAAGATCACTTTTCTAAAAGGACCAGTTTTCATTAATTCTACCAAAGGTATAGGGATATTGATCTTATTGATTTCATTCTCTAGACTAAAATAAGGAACATGTTTCTCATATTCCTTTACCTCTATAGTACTAACCTTAACAAGTCGATTTTGTTGCTGGTCAATTTTAGCCCCTGTTTCTTTACTAGATTCTGGCATTATTGGAGCATTTCTATTATTTGTTTGAAAATATGTGTCTACCTTTGATCCACTTGCTCTGGATCTAATATCATACTTTTTACTTTTAGGTTCACTCTGAGAAATATCTTCGGGATATTCTTCCTCAAACTGATTTAATATAAGGGCATATTCATATTCTTGTTGTGTCACATGAGTGGGAGGTAATTATGTATCATGTAAATGTACTGTTGAATCCTCCTCAATATCATCAATTTCTTCAAATTCTTCCACTGCATTGTTGATATGGATTTTATGAGTAGAACGAAATGAATACATATTATTAAAAGATGATTAACACAGAATAACAGAGATACAATAACACTGGTTTTCTATTCAATAAGGAAATAAGATGAAACTATAAAATGCTATGGAAAACAAGCTTGCTGGAATGGTGGCGGATTATCTATAAGAAGAGATGTGATGGCTGCACTCATTCACAAGAAGATGATTACAATGAGGCTGTGAAGGCCTTGTTACACATTATTTTGGTCACCCCAGTGATCCTTTTACAGCATGTGTTCATGTTCCCAAAAGAGCCTTCCTTCATGGGAAAAGTGACTGGATTTCTCTTCTAAAAACCCTATTAAAGAAGATCTCCACACGCTACCATATATGTAGGGTGTGGTGATGCCTAATCGCCGCCCTCTTCCCTTAAACTGATTTGCGACATCACCGTAGACTGTCCTATAGCTAGGGTGTGGTGATGCTGAAAGACTAAGAAAAGGTCGAGGTTCACGAAAGTTATAGAAGGGAATCTTCTAGAATGTGAGGTGGCGTCCATATGGTTGGGATTCTACTCACTTCTATGATTTGGTGGGATCATCCTAATCTCTTCAACCATCTCTCTTTCTGCTATATAAAGAGGGATTTCTCATGGAAAAGGATAAGGTTAATGAAGGTTGAATAGGCTAAGAATTGTGTGAGGAATTCTACTTCAGTTGATGCTTGAGGGATTCATTCCAGTTCATCAAGTTATTGAAGATATTCTTCATACAAGTTTGGAGCAAGTGTTTGTGTTGGAGAAAAGGGCCACTGGAAGGGGACCTTGCAACATCAAGGCTGTTTGGTTGTATATTCCACTTTACTTAATATAATACAGTGTCATTTTTCTTTCCCATAAAATCATTCTCATTTTATTGCGTGATTCCTTGATCAGATACATAAGTTTTCATTGAGTATACTATTGTTGTTTTCACTTTGGTTGGTTTGTGTTCCCTTGCAGATCCGATACCACAAAAGCACCATAGTGGAGGGAGGAAAACAAAGATATAAAGAAGTGATATTTAAATGGTATGTCACTCATCTCTTGTTGGATAGTAAATTCAATTATTAGATCTTAGGGAAAGAATCATGTACTGTCTTATTTTGTTCTAGATCTAGGTGGATCTAGGGAGATCAATTTATGTCTGCATTTACCGATTAATCCAATAAAACAATTGGAGACTCCACTAGGGATACAACTTGTTTTTGGTTTTTTGTTGTCCATTTTCTTTTAGCCTACCTCCTATTATCACATAAAGTTGTCAAGGGTTGCAGGCCGCAGCCATGAGTGCAAAGCACAATACTTAGAGCGACTCATTCCAGACCCAAAATCAATGGTCAAAGCCCGAAATAGATTTGGACCATTCAATTAGAAAGAGCCACGCGTCATCAGATCTGTCACTCCAAGTGTTTTACTTCTGGAGTTTTAAATAAGAAGCATTGCAAAGTCCCGAAGGGTCGAAGTCCGAAGCGCTCGAAGTCTCGAAGAACCTTGAAGATAAGCCCTAGGTCATAGCGGTGGTCATATTGAAGGGGTCCATAAGAAGGGAGCTAGTGCTCTCTAGGCTTCAATTTGTGAGTTCGATAATCGAGAGAGTTAGGAGTGGCTCACATCGAATAACCCGAAACATGAAACCATGAAACACCTTTTGGGTAAGCACTTGGTCACAAAAGAGGATTTTCATAAGCCCGAGGTGTCAAAATTTACTTACAGAAGTCATTGGCACCATCTAAGAACATTCATGGGTTTCAGGCCTCATCCTGATCCTGATGAAGGAAGTTACTAAGAATGAGAGCGGTGGCTGAGACCTTGTCTCAGAACTTAAATGGAAAGCCAGAAATGATTAGTAGATTTGAGCTTGTGTCTGACAGAGAGCTACATGCGTAGTCTGATAGAGAAGGTCCATATGGAAGAGCTCCTGTCTGACAACATAATATTGTCTGCAGAGTCTGATAGAGAAGATGCCGATTGAAAACTTTGAATGCATCAATCTGATCACACTCCTGATGGTTGCAATAGTTCTACTTATATATAGGCAGTTTTGATATTTTGTAAAGGTTGAATGGTTGAGCTAGGCTCCCTACTATTGTAATATTTTTATGAAGAGTTCTCTGGTTATGTATTTGTTTTTGAGACATCTTGGTTAATCTAAGTCATCTTTATTATTCCATATTATTTTCCTCTGATACTGAGAGAGTTCATGATTGACCAATTCACATGGATTGTTATGACTATATTATGATGAATGTTATATTATAGTGTTGTTATAATTTCTTTCAGTTTATTTGAGATTTGAATTCAAGAGGATCTTGTGTTTAAGTTTTTCCTCCTTAAGCTGCTAGAAGACATGATGTCCACAACAAACCTCTACACTCTCCTCACCAAATTCTTCTGCGTACTCACCCTTATTCCAACTTACTGACTGAAATTGATTCCAAACCTCAATTGCTTATGCATGCTAGTCCAGATTTCTGACTTAGAACATTATTATCATTGAGTCTTCTCCATTTGAACACATAAACTCATTTACATTTACTATATAAACTTATGGGTATTGGGCTTACCTCCAATGCAATCTGGAGGTGACTTCTAGTGCTAACATTTCTGGTGTCATTGTCGGGGAACAAATTGAAGACTTTTCCCTCAGATAGAATGACAAAGAAGCTTCTGATTCTGAAGGTGCATTAGATATCATAACCATTTAATATTACAACTGTGCACCTGGCGACTCCACTGTTACGACTCCACTATTTCAGCTGACCCAGAGAGGATTATTGAAGAGCAGGAAATCTTTCTCAAAAACTTTTTGCTACTGTCCTGGATTAAAAAGCTCCCTGGGAGAACGATAATGACCATATATGTTCTTTCATGGTGAACAAAGACCAAACACTTTCAGGATACGCATCATTCACCTAGCGACTCCATGATTAAATAACCCAATGGTGACTCCACTGGTTTGAAATTGACCAGATCTTAGCTCGAAGGTTTGATTTCTGTGATTTTTCAAAAATAGTTGGTTTCCCTAACCCACTACCTAGTAGAGATGAATGAGAAAGTAGCTTTCCTAGATTCCGAGGAAAAGGGTGGAAAGTTGTTATGGGAAAAATCGGTATATGCGGACACTAACTGATCTCCCTAGACCCAGATCTAGAGAAAAACACACCAAAAGATGACATTTTCTTAAGTTTTAAATATTGAATTTACTAACTAAAGAGAGATAGGTGACATACTTTTTAAATGTCGCTTCCTCTCGCCATCGCCATCCTAGCTCCGTTCCAACTATCATACAACGATGAACCTGCAAAAGAACGCAACCAACCAAAGTGATAGTAATAGCATGAACTCAATATAAACCTATGTATGTGATCAAGGAATCATACAATAAAACACAACAAGCTTTATAGGAAAGAATCATATTACTATATCATATTAAATGTGAAAGAGAGATTACAACCATGGCCTTGATGTCATAAGGTCCTTTCCAACTATCCTTCATTCCCCACACACTTCCACTCCAAGAATTCTAAAAGCATAGATTTGATAATATTCACAATCTATCTTGACAAAGGAAAAACTCAAAGACACTCCAACCAAGTGTTGATGGGCGAAATTGTCCGTCTGTCAATTGAGAGAGTGGAACCGATCCGGGGTTGTCTAAATAACCCAAGCCGTTTGGAATGAACCACCCTGACGGGTTTAACGGCTTTGTTGGCCGCTCTAAGGTCTTAAGAAAACCAAAGAGAAAACTAATCTAAACTAACTAATCTATCTAAAACAAATAAAACTAACTAAAACTAACTAAAACTAATAAAACAAACTAAAACTAAATACAAGAAACTAAACTAACTAAAACTAAATAAATACAAATAATACACTAATCTAATTAAAACAAACTACTAAATAAATTAAAACTAAATACAAATTACACTAACTATCCTACTAATTATTATTACACTAACTCTACTAATTAATCATCTAGCTACTAGTTATAATACAGCTTATTCACAAATATACAATATACACAACTGGCAGATTTAAATAAAACCTGTAAAACTCATATGCTTTCTGTCCTTAGACAGCCAGAGATATTTTTTGATTTTTGATTTTATGAATAAGAAATAAAACTACTGAAATTAAACGATCTAATATACTAACTCTAACTTAAACTAATATCTGAACTAAACTACTAATAAAAAAATCAAACAAAAGACTAATTGACCTGGAAATGCTCCTAATTTGTCCTGTGTATGATGACTTCGAAGCTGGTCGGAGGAAGGAAACTTGCACCGGTTGATCCAGAAAGATTTTCGTAAACAATTGGCTGTATTGCTCTTTGAGTGGTTTACAGGACAAACAAGACATAAAAAAAATCATAACAACTATATGATTATAAATCTCTGCAATAAGGGAAACCTGTTATGCAAAAACTTATATTTGATAATTCAACTTATGAAGAAGATAAACCTGTCATTCACAAATTGAATTAAACAATTGTTATATCTTTTATACACTTGGAAGAAACCAGATATAGATTACAGTAATTAAAATTATATCATTTGCACATGATTAAGATAGCTAAAGTAGTCGTTAACCAGATACAAATCGATATACACAACATGAAACAAAATGTTGATATAATGAGAAGCTAAAGCTGCGACAAAACACCAAATTCTGCTTCAGTCTGTATTAAAACTCCATATCCTTGTTCTCCCACGAATGAGGATGGTCATTATTACAAAAATGATAGGTATTTATAAGTCTCTCCATAGGGTAAAACCTCCCTGTGGATAATATCAAACTGTTTTACATAATCTGGGAAGATATTCCCAAAATCAACTAAACTATGAAACTAAAATGTAAGTGAAATATTTCAAATATACCCTAACTGCTCATCAAATCCATTGCAATTTCAAATTCATCTGCAATAGACCAAAAATATCAAGTTAGAAAGATATTTCAGTAACAAAACAATAAAAATCTAATCTTATAGACTCAGCTACAGAATCATTTGATTCTGTAGCTAGTCTAAAATAGCATACAGGACCAGATAGAAATCAAATCAAAATCTTTTTAAAATAATCCAATCCAGTTTTCTTTTAATAAACATTAAAATGAATCACTAATGGTTCAAATGAGTTTATCATTTAAATTAAACAGAATCAAAAGTGATTCAATCGAAACATGGATAAGAATGCTCTGATTTTCTTTTACCATAAAATAGGGTCAAACCGTAACCAGATTGTTTCATATCAAATGAAATTAATAGTGAATCATATCGTATGAGATACGATCTTATCCAACACAATCATAATCCAATTAATGTAGCATAGGATTCATGTTGTTTTAATCAGATACAAAGATGTAAAGACTGTTACGATTATGGTCAAATAACACATTCATAACAACATCAACCAAACTTCGCCATAGATTTCGATCGTTGAGCGTTACACAGTCAAAAAACAGGATCAAATAGTGATTACAACCATCAACAGAAGTGATAATCATAGACTGGACAACAATCGAAACAAATTGTGACTGAGTTAAATATAGAAACAAATCGTGATCCTGGATATAATCACTTTCGTTCCTCAAATCAAATTTAAACAGTATATTCATTGCAATATGAATCGAACTAATAACATGGTGGAGTAAACCAATGAGAATCAACTGGCTGGGTATAACTGTTATGATTCGTATCTATTCATGATTTGGGTGCATATAAAATAGAATCATATTAAACATAATCCAGACTGTATTTCAGCTTGGTCGAAAATCATATGTACATAAAACCATAACAGTTAACCATATCACAATTATCACCAAACATATCATATACATTACAACAAAATCAAAACAAAATATGACTGTGTTCAGAATCGAATATGGGATCGACAACAGAGAAACCAATTTAAGCTAAATCAAACCAATCCAATCTATACCATGATCAATCAAATCGAAGGAGATCTAATCAAAGCTAAACTAGGAAAACGGAATTCGCTTTAATAAAACAAAACTATGTACATAATGCATGCTTATGTGACAAAGCAAATCCACGCTGTAAACAGAGCTATGAGTTTGTTATATAAATAGGTGATAGACATACCAGTGAGGCTGCTCGAGCTATGCCAATTTTGAATTCACAACCGCTGTAGCTGACTCCACATTTTTAAACAAGATAGAGCCTGTCGTTCTCTGTTTCTTATCAGTGGCTTGCAATTTAGCCTTTTGACTAGTAGCTGTGCAACTTGGTCCTCCAAAGAATGAATTCTGGACTGTAGCATTGGCACATCAAGATAATACCTCTCTAACCATGAGCTACATTGATCACAGGATGGCACAGTAGGTTGAGGTAGAGCAGGAGAGGGTTTTGACGAGTCACCGGGGTTTTCACAAGGCAGCTTAATGCCTGGGTAATTAGGGTCATTTTGCAAGAAAGGTGGTAGGTTTTTCACAAAGTTGTATGAGGGTTTGGAACATAGACCTTTCGAATAGGGGTATTCACTAACCAAGTAACGCTCCACTTCCTAGTCGGAGTCTTCACTCACCATGATAGGGTCAGGGTTGACAGGAGGTTTTGGCTTGTTCCTTGCCATTCAAGAGATTAGACGGGCATTCTTTTTGCCTTTGGCGTTTGCTGTAGGTTTGGCTTTAGGCCTTTTAGCCACAGTCTTAGCAGTTTTGACATCCTTGGTCATAGAGTGGGGTAGTTTGATAGGTGAGTCGGGTGAGGGTTTAGGTAACAAAATATTGTAGGGTACCGGGGGTACTGTCTTGCCCTAGCTTACCACAGGTTTGTCAACCTGTGGGGGGTTTGAATCCTCAAAATCATTGCGAGTAAGAAAATTGTTCCAACAGTCTCCGTGTAACCTCAAATGAAAGACGACAACAATTTTAACCAGCCCATAGTGAAAAAGGCTGCTATCAACCTGGTTCCTTTTGTATCTCTTAGACATTTTAAACAGGCTTCTATGCAAGTAATAAGGCATATTAAGCTCATAGCCCATGAAAACCATAAGCAAACGAAGGTGGTGTAAGAAAACAAAACCATATCGACCCTCACAGGTGATAAATTGTTTGATTATCATCAGCGAATCGTGCCAACGTTGCTTGAGCATATTCGCAGGCAAACGTTTATCACAGGAGCTAACCTTACGCGACTGGAAGAGCAGTGTCCATGGGACCTCTTCCACTTTGCAATTCTTGGACCATCGTTGTCCAGTGGTAGGAAAACCCGTAGCTATACTGAGAAATTGCTCGTCAATTTCCAATTGGACATCCCCGACCTTGGCTCGACAACCATCAAAAGTTAATGTGAATTGCCGAGCCACGCAAGGATTAAAACCATCAAACTTTTGTATGAACGGGAGCCATCCAAATTCATCAAGGTCATTGTGAGCACTATCAAACATCAACAGAGCCTGGATACCATTGGGTTCATCCCTTACGACTGGAGCTATGGCATGAGCACATGGTAAGGGTTTGGGTCAAAAACAACAACACACAAGAGCAGAGTCATTTGGGCTGACAGCTACGAACGATCAAAGGGGACGCATTAATGTGCGCGTGCGAGGGTGGTGGGATTGTTCATCGCCATGCAAAATAGTAATGGCAAAGTAAAACCTCTGTTCAATCAATCATAACATAATTCAAACCTTATTATTCGGCCAACCCAAGAATCAAACGGTGGATGGTATACCAATGCGCCATTGTATTATTTCAAACCATGAATGTTCAATGTGAAATCAAACCCAAAAGTTGAATATGTGCCATGGTATAAGTGTGTAATAAAATGTTTATAAAACATTGTGACAATCGATTTCATAACGCTTGACAAGCCAAGAGCTTATAATAATAAGGATCACATCATATAAAAACAAAATAAACCATGACCCCTATGCAATCTGATGACTAGGCAAGTCCAAAAACAATATAAATCTATATGCTCAATGCATTACCAGTTTAAGTTATGCAACCAAAATGTTCAAATAGGCATAGTTTGAAAATTCATTTAGCCACATAATAATAAACCAAAGGTGAGTGCCATTCAGAATATCAATGAGAAGATCGTGTTAGTTCAAATAACGATGGAGGAGTTTTCACGCTTATAGTCGTGAAAACTAAATCGAAACCAATTTTCAAGTGTCGCAAGGGATGATAATATCGTCTACTTGCAAAATGCGATAGTAATGTGAAGTTCAGAAGTCATAGGTGTAGGCAGCTAATAGGGCAATGAAAAAAAAATTGAATTGGCTGCCAACAATGGTGACACACTGGGAGAAGTAGTTATCCCTATCGAAATAAATAAATTCAGATTAGGACAGCAAAGAAAATTTCAACTCAAAAACAACAATCAGAAAATCGTACAAACATCATCATTTACCATCTTTTCCAGCGATGTTTTAAAAGATGAAGACTAATAACAGTCTTAAGATCAGCAAGTCACGATATTTATGATAAAATCTTCAATACTATTGGCATGGCCACTGCTGCCAGCAGGCGTCCATAGCCTCAACAGGGTTTCCATTTAACCCACTATGACATATGTATCCTGTCAAGAAGTTCTAGATCAGAATAAAGGACTTTAAAGAGGTTTCTTATAATTTTTTATAGATTTTAGTGTACTCGACATTGCTTCGCTGCCAACAGGCCTGTTCAATACCCCAGCGAAGTTGTCTTGGCGCCATGCATGCATTTACCCACTGCCAGCGGACCTGTTCAGTATCCCGGCGGGTTTACAAACACTTCCCACAGCTCTTATTAATATTTTTATTTTGTTTTTCTTTTATGGATAGCTGAGCGGGGTGATGCTGAAAATCCTGATATTTTATCATATTTTTTAGACCTCATCAAAAAATTTTGACATTGTCCTTTATTCAGCTCTAGAAATGTTTTATTTACAAAACAATTTCTATGACAGGGAGACATCTTTTTGAGTCATTCCTTTATGGAAAAGGGAGAATGTAAAAAGATAATAGATGATCATGACAAACTTTTCTCAGAGATTGAAATTAGTAAACTTCTTTCAAACAACAAAATTTTCCAACATAAATATCATTTTAGAAATATATCACTGATGTTCGTACAATCTTTCAGAAGTTATTTCAGCTAAGAAATTTTCCCATGGTCTTTGTCTGAATGGGTCAGTGCATAGGTATGCATATGTTTCAAAAAACACAAAAAACTGATCAATCAAATCAAAACCAAAAACGAAAACAAAGGAAAAATAAAAAGGAAATATTTACATAATATACAAGGGTAATAATCAAGCAAAGTATCTTTTCAGGGCTTGGCCATTCACCGGATAGGTGTCAAGCTGCCCTTCAAGATTCTGCAATCGAAAGGAACTAGGACCCAACTTTTCAGCAATCAAAAATGGCCCAAGCCATAAGTTTTGAAACTTGGTGTGCTCACCCTTTCCTTCGTGTGGTTTGTCCAACTTTAAGACGAGATCACCTACTTCAAAATTCCTATCAGAAGCAGAATTAGAATCGAACCAGCTTTTAATCAGTTGTTGATGTTGGTCTAACTTACGCTTAGCTTGGGTTTTTACTTCTTCTAACTTCATCAAAGCATTAATGCGGCTTTCTAAAGGGGGACAATCTTCTTTTTGGACTTTTTGTGACAATTAAAGCGAAGGAAGAAGAATGTGAGGTGGCAGAATGGCTTCTTTGCCATAAACAAGAAAAAAGGGGGAATTACCTATAGCGGATTTGGGTGTTATCCTATCAGCCCACAGTGCATTTAGCAATGCATTGTGCCAGTTCTTGTGATTTTCAGCCACGGTTCTCTTGATAATTTTGATCAAGTTCTTATTTGTCGATTCTGCTAAGCCATTGCCCTGGGGGTAGTAACTAGCAAAATATTTCAGCTTTATTCCTTTCTCCAAAGCGAACTCACTCATCTCTAGAGAAGAAAAGTATGAAGCGTTATCAAAGACTAGACAATCAGGGATACCGAAATGAGTGATGATATTCGAGTTTAGAAAAGTGATCACCTGACTTGTGTTAACAGTTCTTAGCACAGTAGCTTCAGACCATCGAGTAAAGTAATCAGTGGTTGTCACAATATGCTTGTGCTGTTGTGAGGATGGAGGGTTAATAGGACCTATGATATCAAGGCCCCATTGCTAGAAAGGAGAATCGACTGAAACAGGTTGCAAGGGGAAGGCTTTTTTTTGCAATCACCCTAATGCTTTCTGATAAATGATACACTTACAGTACAAGGCATGGGCGTCCCTAAAAATCGTGGTCCAGTAGTAACCGGCTCTTAAAACCTTATGAGTAGTGGTGTCACCACCGAAGTGACCACCAGCTTCTCCTGCATGCAACTCAAGCAAGACTTTTTCTGCTTCGTCTTTTTCAAGACAATGCACCAGTACGCCATCAAAATTCTGATGAAACAGTATACCATTAACTAGATGAAAGGAGGCGGACTTTAGTCTCAACGCTCTTCTTTTGGTGGGGTCAAGGTGACGGGGTGCTGATCCATGTTCAAGACAAAATCTAATATTGTCGTACCAAGGACTCACGAGGTTTTGTGCACAACAAATCAAACTCTGATCACGTTGTTCTAGGTTTGATGTATCACTATCTTCTTGCTGTTCAGTTTCTGAATCAACTACCAACTTACACAATCCTTGGCCTCTCACAATCTGTTCTGGGGTGATTTCTAAGTCATACTCCTGCAAGGAGGTGATCCAGTTGGCTATTTTCTCTCCTAACTCCTTTTGCACTAACAAGTTCCTTACGGCAGGGTAGGGGACAATGACCTTCGTCCTTGACTTCAAAAGATAGGACCGAAAATGCTTAACTTATTTGAAAACAACTTAGGATTGTCGATCAACTACTGGGTAGTTAAGTTCAGCACCTTTGAAAGGAGAGCTCATAAAGGCGATGGGTACTTTGTTTTCCTCGGAATTCTTCTGAGTTAGGACTGCGGCATAGGAACGATCAGAGGAAAAAGTATAGAGTGTAAAATCTTGAGAGAAATCAGGGCTCATGAGAGATGGAGCGTCTATTATGGCCTTCTTTATATCATTAAAAGCTTGGTTTTCTGTAGGTCCCCAGTGATATTGGATGTCTTTCCTAATCAGGTTCTGGAGAGGCCTGACCATTTTGGAGAAACTAGGGACAAATCTTCTCACGAAATTAATCTTGCCTAGGAAAGACTGCATGGATTTTTTGGAGGTAGGTGGGGGAAGTTTAGCGATGAATTGAGTCCTCTCGGGGTCAATAATCATTCCATCACTAGACACAATGAATCCTAGTAATTTACCCTGTTCTACTGCAAAGATGGACTTCTTGGGGTTCAAGGAGATGCCGTATTTATGACATCGTAGCAAAACGGCTCGTAAGTGAGCTAGATGATCATATTTGTTTTTAGAATAAATGGTCACATCATCTAAGTAGACTACTACGGAGTGATTGATTAAGCCTCTAAAAGAAATTTCCATTACTCTCTGAAAGGTACCTCCAGCATTAATCAATCCAAAGGGCACTTTGCGATAAGCATAAGTGCCCCACGGGGTACGGAAGGTAGTTTTTAGTTGGTCTGGCAGAGACATCAATACTTGGTTGTATCCAGAGAAACCATCCAGTAAGGATAGCCTCTCAGAACCAGATACTTGTTGACGGATCTGTTCCATGGGCGGGACATGATAATTATCTTTTTCAGACGCTTTGTTGAGGTTTCAGAAATCGACACAAAGTCGAATTTCCCCATTTTTCTTCCGAATTGGGATGAGGTTGGATACCCATTGAGTGTGTCTAACAGGAAAAATTATTTTAGCACTTAGGGTTTTATTCAATTCTTTTTGAACGGTCAGTTCTAGTTTAGGATGCATTTTCCTCAGTTTCTGTTAGAAGGGTAAGGTTTGGGGCTTCATCGGGATGACATGCTGTATAATATTAGGATCGAATGTTTTAAGATCATCGTAAGTCCATGCAAAGACATCCTTGAATTCTTTAAATAATTTAACAAAAGCAGCTTTTTCTTGTCTAGAACATCCCAAGCCTAAGTTGATACATTGAGGATTTTCGCTAGTCCCTAAATTGACTTTTTCATAAGACAATGAGGAACTATAGGTTTTGGAATTGACCGTCTTTTTAAATTTATCTTCAAAATCATAAAAATTTTCTAATCTAAAAACAGATTTGGGTATGAAATTTACCATTTCTGATAGAGCTTCAGGAGATTTCAGATTAGGTATTACCGTAAAGTCATGCAAATTGTCGTCTTGCATTTGTTCATCTATCATTGCGCTTTGAAAGGTTTCTTCCATGTGCAGAAAGTTAATGATCTGCTGATCATCGTCAAATACTCTCTAGTTTGTGATATTGTCAGGAACAGATGGTCGAAACAATAATTTCACGGAGAATGCATTTGGGGATAAGCCTTCTGCAGGAAGAAGTTTAGAGGCTACATTAGCTAGTAGATCTGCTTCAGCATTATTTAATCTAGGAATGGAATTTATATTAAAAGCAGAAAATTTCTTCATTAAACTCCATACCTCAGACTGGTAACATTTGAGATGTGGGGAAAGACAGTGTATAGAATCTCTTACCTGCCTAACCACTATCTCAGAGTCGCCGAATACAACCATATTTTGAATGTGCATGTCCAAGGCTTTTCTAAGACCTTGTAGTAAAGCCTCATATTCTGCAATATTGTTAGTACATTCAAATTCTAGCCTACAAGCCAATAATGTCTTGTTACCTGCTAGATCGATAATGATGCAGCCTGCACCAGCTCCTTCTTTAGACTTGGAACCATCGAAATATAGAGACCAAATTTGATTTCCATCGGGCTCATGAGACTGTTGCATAGAAGTTTTTAGTTGCGTACATGCTATGATCTCGGACTGTTGTTCCAGATTGTTGATAGGTGAAACTTCAGCCATGAAATTTCTGAAGAAGTTGTCCATCCCTTGGACTTCAGGTGAATCAGCAGGAGGTGTGTATGGCTCATTGGGGTCGTTCAAGTATGTGATCGTGAACTTGAGGTAATGCTCATGATTCACCCTAATCTTGTTGGGCTTACCATTCTCTGGAAGCCATAAGTGAGACCAGTCCATCGCGAAGTAACCATGTAGCTGCTCTGACCAGTCCTTGCTCAAAAACAGACCATACACTTCTGGAATATCCACCACAATTATATCAATAACCTGATGAACCTTTGGGTTAGACGATAACCTAATCAATACATTTTTCAGTTCGCCTATAACTTTAACATCTGTTCGATCAAGTTGTATGATTTTCAAAGAAGATGGTTCTACTTCAGCGTTAATCTTTTGGAAGACAAACCAAGACATCACATTCGACGATGCTCCTGAGTCAACCATACAATTATGCACATTTCTGTTGAAGATTTCGAAAGTTAAAAGAAAAGGAGGTACATTCTTGTGAGTACTTAGAGTAGTAGCTTGTGGTTTCTTACTCGCGGTTTCTAATGCTACTTTATCTACATTATTTGCGTTATTTACATTATTTACATTATTTACAGGTGCTACAGGAAGGCTTCCTTTATCTTGAGGATCAGGATTATTTTTTGTGGAAGTCTTCTGTGGAGCTTTGCTTTTCACAACCTTATTACCATTTGAATTACCATTCTTTCCATTTTCTGAAATATTTTGCAACATCTTCTGTAATAAAAATGGAAACTTCAACAACTCATAAATAGAAATGTTAGCCCGTAATTTTTTAAGATCTTCAACAACATCATAATCTAATTTAGGGCCGGCATTACTTTGTTTAGTTTCTACTGATTTAGATGGCTTTGGAGGTGAAGTTGTAGTGTTCTCGGCAGGGGTTTTGTTTGTTGTCTTACTCCTAGTGTTGTAAGGGTGAACAGTCTCGAAGTTAGCTTGAAAGATACTATTCGAGAAGTGTCCAAAGATGTTTGGAGAAGACTCTTCTTCTTGAGTTGTTTCCTGCTCGACTTCCTCCTGAGGAATATCAGGAGGCATTAAGTCATCTTGGACTCCTAGAATTGTCTAGAGAGCGCATTGCAAACTTTCTAGGTTCAAGCCTTTGGGGTTTGGATTAGGCCGGTTGGTGGGAAAAGGCTTTCGGAAAGGAGGTTTGTAGGGTCCTTTACTCAAAGAATCTTCTTCAGTCGACCTTTTTAAATGTATAACTTGATTAGACAATTTTTGTACAACTTTGGTTAAATTTTCCAAATCAGAGTTTTCAGGTTGTGTTTTGTTTTGTGCAGGTCTAGGGAGAATTTCAATCTTCTTTTTGGAAGAAGAAATAGTCTTAGTTTCGTTGCTAGAAGAGTCCTTAAGACTAAGTATATCTTTTTCAATCTGAGTAGCCTCTTCGAAGGCTTCTAACAATGTGGCCTTTTTAGATCGTTTAACCCAAATAACTATACTTTGATGTAGAGATTTAGTGTAGTAAGCGATTACAAGACTCTCAGCAGGCATAGAATCTGTAGGGATTCAATTTTTAAGCGTTAGGAATATTTGATTAAAATCTTTAACTTTTTCTTTAGGGTTCATCTTTAAGCTCGAAAGGTCCACGACTAAGACTTCTGGAGGTTTACCATCTCCAAATTTTTCCAAAAAGCATGACTCAAACTTTTCCCAAGACACTATGGTATGAGGCTGTTGGTCAAAGTACCAAGTGGACGTATTACCCTCAAAAGTGTAAGGGAACAACCTACAGACAACGTCTTCATGTTCAACATTACGGAGTCTGATGGCTAACATAAATTTTTTGATATGATCTTCAACTATCTGTTTTGAATCAGGATCAAACTTAGGAAGCCATTTCTCTAGGTGCTTAGGTAAAGGGTGTTGGGCTTCAGGTACAGCTACATCATCCTGGTCCAACCAGGGTCTAGCAGGGTTGTTCTGATTTTCCATTGGGGTAGTGGGTGTGGAAGGATGAGAAGGTGGATTGCCTTCGTCAGAAGAGGAATCTCCCCCAGAAGAGGAAGGAGATGAGGGAGGTGGTGAAGGAGGTATCCCAGATCCTCCTGCAGTAGGATTTTTGTTTGGATCTGTAGGATTCACAGTGAGGTTAATATCACCTAATTGTTCTCTGATATCAGAGAAGTCTAAAGGTTGACCCCACGGGCGGTTTGGTCGCCTTAAACTAGCTAAGGCACTATGTGTTTTGATAAGAGATTGACGAACGATATCTTGGATATCACCACCTGTAGGATTATGGGTTGCTGGCTCAACTGTGATCTGTGGATCTTCGGTTGAAGTAGTTGCTGTTTGAGGGGGAATGTTATCATGTGAACGGATTCTAGTCACTATAGGTGTGCGATTAGGTGGAGGAGGAGTCTTGCGACCGCCTCGTGCCATTAATTAAGTTCTTTCCCTCCTTCTAGCGCCATTTGTTGGTGGGCGAAATTGTCCGTCCGTCAATTGAGAGAGTGGAACCGGTCAGCGGTTGTCTAAATAACCCAAGCCATTTGGAATGAACCACCCTGATGGGTTTAACGGCTCCATTGGCCGCTCTAAGGTCTTAAGAAAACCAAAGAGAAAACTAATCTAAACTAACTAATCTATCTAAAACAAATAAAACTAACTAAAACTAACTAAAACTAATAAAACTAACTAAAACTAACAAACTAAAACTAAATACAAGAAACTAAACTAACTAAAATTAAATAAATACAACTAATACACTAATCTAATTAAAACAAACTACTAAATAAATTAAAACTAAATACAAATTACACTAACTATCCTACTAATTATTATTACACTAACTCTACTAATTAATCATCTAGCTACTAGTTATAATACAACTTATTCACAAATATACAATATACACAACTAGCAGATTTAAATAAAACCTGTAAAACTCATATGCTTTATGTCCTAAGACAGCCAGAGATATTTTTTGATTTTTGATTTTATGAATAAGAAATAAAACTACTGAAATTAAACGATCTAATATACTAACTCTAACTTAAACTAATATCTGAACTAAACTACTAATAAAAAAAAGCAAACAAAAGACTAACTGACCTGGAAACGCTCCAAATTTGTCCTGTGTATGACGACTTCGAAGCTGGTCGGAGAAAGGAAACTCACACCGGTTGATCCAGAAAACTTTTCGTAAATGATTGGTTGTACTACTCTTTGAGTGGTTTACAGGACAAACAAGACATAAAAAATCATAACAAATATATGATTATAAATTTCTGCAATAAGGGAAACCTGTTATGCAAAAACTTATATTTGATAATTCAACTTATGAAGAAGATAAACCTGTCATTCACAAACTGAATTAAACAATTGTTATATCTTTTATACACTTGGAAGAAACCAGATATGGATTACAGTGATTAAAATTATATCATTTGCACATGATTAAGATAGCTAAAGTAGTCATTAACCAGATACAAATCGATATACACAACATGAAACAAAATGTTGATATAATGAGAAGCTAAAGCTGCGACAAAACACCAAATTCTGCTTCAGTCTATATTAAAACTCCATATTCTTGTTCTCCCATGAATGAGGATGATCATTATTACAAAAATGATAGGTATTTATAAGTCTCTCCACAGGGTAAAACTTCCCTCTGGATAATATCAAACTGTTTTACATAATCTGGGAAGATATTCCCAAAATCAACTAAACTAGGAAACTAAAATGCGAGTGAAATATTTCAAATATACCCTAACTGCTCATCAAATCCATTGCAATTTCGAATTCATCTGCAATAGACCAAAAATACAAGTTAGAAAGATATTTCAGTAACAAAACAATAAAAATCTAATCATACAGACTTAGCTACAGAATCATCTGATTCTGTAGCTAGTCTAAAATAGCATACAGGACCAGATAGAAATCAAATAAAATCTTTTTAAAATAATCCAATCCGGTTTTCTTTTAATAAACATTAAAATGAATCACTAATGGTTCAAATGAGTTTATCATTTAAATTAAACAGAATCAAAAGTGATTCAATCGAAACAGGGATAAGAATGCTCTGACTTTCTTTTACCATAAAATAGGGTCAAACCATAACCAGACTGTTTCATATCAAATGAAATTAATAGTGAATCATATCGTATGAGATACGATCTTATCCAACACAATCATAATCCAATTAATGTAGCATAGGATTCATGTTGTTTTAATCAGATACAAAGATGTAAAGACTGTTACGATTATGGTCAAATAAAACATTCATAACAGCATCAACCAAACTTCGCCATAGATTTCGATCGTTGAGCATTACACAGTCAATAGACAGGATCAAATAGTGATTACAACCATCAACATAAGTGATAATCATAGACTGGACAACAATCGAAACAAATCATGACTGAGTTAAATATAGAAACAAATCGTGATCCTGGGTATAGTCACTTTCGTTCCTCAAATCAAATTTAAACAGTATATTCATTGCAATATGAATCGAACTAATAAAATGGTGGAGTAAACCAACACGAATCAATTGGTTGGGTATAACTGTTATGATTCGTATCTATTCACAATTTGGGTGCGTATAAAACACAATCATATTAAACATAATCCAGACTGTATTCGATCTTGGTTGAAAATCATATGTACATAAAACCGTAACAGTTAACCATATCACAATTATCACCAAACATATCATATACATTACAATGAAATCAAAACGAAATATGACTGTGTTCAGAATCGAATATGGGATCGACAACAGAGCAACCAATTTAAACTAAATCAAACCAATCCAATCTATACCATGATCAATCAAATCGAAGGAGATCTAATCAAAGCTAAACTGGGAAAACGAAATTCGATTTAATAAAACAAAACTATGTACATAATGCATGCTTATGTGACAAAGCAAATCCACGTTGTAAATAGAGCTATGAGTTTGTTATATAAACAGGTGATAGACATACCAGTGAGGTTGCTCAAGCTATGCCAATTTTGAATTCACGACCACTGTAGCTGACTCCACATTTTTAAACAAGATAGAGCTTGTCATTCTCTGTTTCTTATCAGTGGCTTGCAATTTAGCCTTTTGACTGGTAAGCCGTGCAACTTGGTCCTCCAAAGAATAAATTCTAGACTGTAGCATTGGCACATCAAGATAATACCTTTCTAACCACGAGCTACATTGATCACAGGATGGCACAGTAGGTTGAGGTAGAGCAGAAGAGGGTTTTGAAGAGTCACCGGGGTTTTCACAAGGCAGCTTAATGCCTGGGTAATTAGGGTCATATTGCAAGCAAGGTGGTAGGTTTTTCACAAAGTCGTATGAGGGTTTGGCACATATACCTTCCGAATAGGGGTATTCACTAACCAAGTAACGCTCCACTTCCGAGTTGGAGTCTTCACTCACCATGATAGGGTCAGGGTTGACAGGAGGTTTTGGCTTGTTCCTTGCCATTCGAGAGATTAGATGGGCATTCTTTTTGCCTTTGGCGTTTGCTGTAGGTTTGGCTTTAGGCCTTTTAGCCACAGGCTTAGCAGTTTTGACATCCTTGGTCACAGAGTGGGGTAGGTCGATAGGTGAGTCGGGTGAGGGTTTAGGTAACAAAATACTGTAGGGTACCGGGGGTACTGTCTTGTCCTCGCTTACCACAAGTTTGTCAACCCGTGGAGGGTTTGAATCCTCAAAATCATTGCGAGTAAGAAAATCTTTCCAACAGTCTTCGTGTAACCTCAAATGACAGACGACAACAATTTTAACCAGCCCATAGTGAAAAAGGCTACTATCAGCCTAGTTCCTTTTGTATCTCTTAGACATTTTAAATAGGCTTCTATGCAAGTAATAAGGCATATTAAGCTCATAGCCCATGAAAACCATAAGCAAACGAAGGTGGTGTAAGAAAACAAAGCCATACCGACCCTCGCAGGTGATAAATTGTTTGATTATCATCAACAAATCGTGCCAACATTGCTTGAGCATATTCGCAGGCAAACCTTTATCACATGAGCTAACCTTACGTGACTGGAAGAGCAGTGTCCACGGGACCTCTTCCACTTTGCAATTGTTGGACCATCGTTGTCCATTGGCAGGAAAACCCATAGCTATACTGAGAAATTGCTCGTCAATTTCCAATTGGACATCCCCGACCTTGGCTCAACAGCCATCAAAGGTTAATGCAAATTGTTGAGCCACGCAGGGATTAAAACCATCAAACTTTTGTATGAACGGGAGCCATCCAAATTCCTCAAGGTCATTGTGAGCACTGTCGAACATCAACAGAGCCTGGCTACCATTGGATTCATCCCTTACGACTGGAGCCATGGCACGAGCACATGGTAAGGGTTTGGGTCGAAAACAACAACACATAGGAGCAGAGTCATTTGGGCTGACAGCTACGAATGATCAAAGGGGACGCATTAATGTGCGCGTGCAAGGGTGGTGGGATTGTTCACTGCCATGAAAAATAGTAACGGCAAAGTACGACCCCTGTTCAATCAATCATAACATAATTCAAACCATATTATTCGGCCAACCCAAGAATCAAATGGTGGATGGTATACCAATGCGCCATTGTATTATTTCAAACCATGAATGTTCAATGTGAAATCAAACCCAAAAGTTGAATATGTGCCATGGTATAAGTGTGTAATCAAACGTTTATATAACATTGTGACAATCGATTTCATAACGCTTCACAAGCCAAGAGCTTATAATAATAAGGATCACATCATATAGAAACAAAATAAACCATGACCCCTATGCAATCTAATGACTAGGCAAGTCCAAAAACAATATAAATCTATATGCTCAATGCATTACCAGTTTAAGTTATGCAACCAAAATGTTCAAATGGGCATAGTTTGAAAATTCATTTAGCCACATAATAATAAACCAAAGGTGAGTGCCATTCAGAATATCAATGAGAAGATCATGTCAGTTCAAATAACGATGGAGGAGTTTCCATGCTTATAGTCGTGAAAACTAAATCGAAACCAATTTGCAAGTGTCTCAAGGGATGAGAATATCGTCTACTTGCAAAATGCGATAGTAATGTGAAGTTCAGAAGTCATAGGTGTAGGCAGCTAATAGGGAAATAAAAAAAAAATTGAATTGGCTGCCAACACAATACAAGATTTGAAAGAATCTATTGAAAAAGAAAGAAGACCTCCTTCTCCTATTTCATACTCTGAATTAGCAGAACATACTTCTTTTAGATTGATAGACTCAACCGGTAAAAGCAAACAACTTACATTAAACCAATTGAATAAAGATTCTTTCCATCCACATTCAAGGATTGTGGAAATAGCTTTGCTAGCATCCAAAAAGTTGGATCTAGTAAAATCCCAAATCTCTTAGTTTGAAAATACTTTGCCTAAAGTTGCCCATGATATGAAAGGTATAGAAGATGGACAATCTTCTACTGGCCCTCAATCTTCAAAAGATGATGTTGCAAGAAATCCATTCCAGACAGCATGGGAAAAATGGTGTAACGCAAAGTATGGTTCTAGCAAAAAGGTGACATTTGATCTTGAAAATTCTGATGAGCATAGTAGTTTTAGCCGTCAGAATATAGACCCTGCTCCAATTTCAAATATAAATTGTAGATCTAGAAATGAGATGATGATCATCTTCCAGAAATGGCAAACATGGGCTCGAACCCAGAAGTCGATATACAGAAACCGTGTAGCATGGAATGAATTGGCTTTAAGAATAACATGGGGTTTCACTAGAAACCTATCAATCTGGTGGGATAGAGTAAGTGAAACAGATAAGCTTAGGATCATGAATCATAATACTCCTGTTGATGAACTAATCAAAGAAATATTTCATGAGTTTTATGGAAACTAATATTGATTTAGATCATTATGCAAGTATGTTTATGAGTCAAAAGCTATGCCATATAAGCCAACTCCCAGAATTCCTCTACACTATGCAAGATCTTCTCTACCGTACTCCAGATCCAGAAAATGTAGCATATCTCAGAAAATATCTCTCTTCTATGCCTAAAAAAATTCCAGATCTAGTTCGTGAGAGATTAGAACAGTTGAATGTAGAAATAGTTGACTTATCTTTAGTTGGTCTACATGAGCATATAATCACTACAATGCAAAAAGAATGCATACATAGGAAAACTCACAAATTTGTCAAGAAACAACTTGGGTTTGACTCTAGTGTATGTGATATTTTCGCTGAGACTTATAATTTTGGATGCATAGAGAAGAAAAGTCAATCAGATAAGTGTATGTCTAATTGTGGTTGTTTTAGGTGCAAAAATAGAAAACCTTTTAGGACACCTAAACAAAATAAATTTCCAAAGAAATTTGGTTCTCACTGTAGACACTCTTACCCGTGGAAAGCCTACTTCAAGCACCGGTCTAAACCTACACAAGCTAGCAACACCAAATGCTACATTGTAAAAATCTTGGCCATTGGGCTTCACAGTGTCCTCTGCGGAAGAAGACTAAGTTTCAAAAAAAAATCATGGATTTATTCTCTACTGGATATGATCCAGTAGATTGGGACTTAGTGTCTAACGGTTCAGAAGTTGAATACCTTAGTCTCACTGAGTTTGAACCAGAGACTCTCTCCCAAGGTGACTCCTATGATTCCTCCTCTGAACATTCTGATGAATTACCAGAGTACATGAATTTTCTAGATCTGAATATGTTATCAACTTTTGAAGAGCTTCCAGTTTTAATCAAATGCAGATCTAATTTACAATCAAGGCTATCCCAATTAACCCCAGGGCAATTCCAAATTGCAAACATAATGAGTGCCCAAATCGAAGCCCTTGATTCTAAAATCAAAATTCATCAGTAGCCAAGCGTGGTGAATGTACAACACTTCTCACCTCTTGATTTTTCTTTTGTTGCTCAGCCACCAAAACTACCTCCAAAGAAGGCTGAGCCAAGCCATCTACATAAGCATAAATCAATTGTTTACAAGTCTCCAGCTAAAGTATTGGAAGATGTAGATGAAGAAGAAGAACTACAGGAAATTAGTTCATTGGAAAAGACAATCAGCACATTAGAGGATTCAATAAAAGAAAAAGAAGCAATGATCAAAGAACTATGGAAAGATGTGAAACTAGAAAAGGAGGAGCTAAACTTCTTAAAAAGAAAACAAGATGAGCTCTTTGAAAATGAAATGGATAATTTCGATATCCCACAGATTTCAGAAGAATCTTCAGAACCTACTACTCATAACCAATTAAATGGGTTTGAAGATAGGTTGAACATTGAAATAGATATCAAAGTAAATGGATATATAACATATACATTAGATGCCCAGCTAGACACTGGAGATATGAATTCTTGTGCTAAGTATGGTGTTATTCCTTCATACTTCCGGTAGCCCATAAAAATTGCATTCAGAGCTGTCAACAAGCCCAAAATCAATATTTGGTCATTTGCACCAGATTTTCCAATTATGGTAAAAGGTACCAAACTTCATGTAAATCTTTATTGTTTTGATACGGGAGAAGATATCCTTTTAGGACAAGATTTTGTAAATAAATGTTTGCCATTTATAGTAGGAGAAAACTTTGTACAACTTACTGTTTTGAGCAAATCTATATCCATTACTAGCAAAAATTCTTATGAATCCAGGATTAGATCTACAACACCTAGCCCTCAGGTTGAAAAGTCAGCTGAGAAGTTGGAAAAGATTCAGAAGATTGTAAACAATGCAAATAAGCATGGTCTTGAATCAATCAAAGACATCAAGGATAAGATTAAAAGAGATTGCACATCACATTATCATGATGCCTTCTGGACTAGAGAAAAGTATTTTGTAGATCTCCCATATAGAGAAGATTATTCTGCAAAACCTCAAAAAGCTTCAGCCAATCATATCTCACCCTTAGAAGTAGAATATTGTCAAAAAGAAATTGATAGAATCCAGCTGTAGCCCTTGGGCTTGTCCGTCATTTTATGTTAACAAACACAGTGAAAAGAAAAGAGGAAAACCAAGAATGGTCATAAACTATAGAGCCCTCAATGAAGCTCTATTGCCTATCAGATTTCCTCTGCCATCTAAAGAGTTACTTTTCATGAAAATCAACAAGTGTAATGTTTTTAGCAAGTTTGATTTCAAGAGTGGGTTCTGGAAAATAGGAATAATCCCAGAAGATAGGTATAAAACTGCTTTTGTTGTTCCAAATGGACAATTTCAGTGGAAAGTAATGCCTTTCAGGTTGAAGAATGCCCCTTCAGAGTTTCAGAAAAGAATGGATGACATTTTCAAGCATTTACCTTTTATTATTGTATATATTGATGATTTGTTGGTATGTTCATTAGATATCAAATCCCATTTAGCTCACCTGAAAGAAGTATATGACCATTTGTTCAAACATGGTCTAGTACTTAGCAAGTCCAAATTATGTCGGGCTAAGATGAGAATCGAGTATCTAGGACTGATACTCTCACAAGGAGCAGTGGAACTACAAGAACATGTTTTGAAAAAGCTTTCAGAGTTTCCTGATGAAATCTTGGATACTAAGCAGCTATAGAGATTCCTCAGCAGTCTGAATTACATCAGATAGTTCTTTGATCACCAGGCGAAGGATGTTAGGATTCTTCAGAAAATATTGAAAGGAGTGATACCATGGAATCATAACATGACAAGAGTTGTCTAGATTATCAAGCAAAAGATACAAGATCTTCCGAAGCTTCATCTTCCTAATGTTTCTCTTCCACTAATCATTGAAACTGATGCCTCAAACGAAACTTGGGTAGCAGTTCTCCTCCAGAAAAGTAGTGCAAGACAAGAAGAAGTTCGCATATATGGTTCATGATGTTTCTCAGATGCAAAAGCTAAATATCCTTCTTCCCACAAAGAAATCTTAGTAGTAAAAATGAAATTAAAAAACTCAGATTATTCTTAAAACCTGTTAATTTTACTGTTAGGATAGATTTAAAGCACATGAAAGGAATGTTGTCTAACTAGTGTTTTTTGGAACAGGGCAACAACAGAATTCTCAGATGGTCCTTCTGGCTTGACGTCTTTGATTTTAACATTGAGTATAAGCTAGGGAAGGATAACTGTATTGCAGATTTACTTACTAGAGAAGAAGCCCCAGTCCCAATTACAGTTCATTACAAGATGGCATCTTCTTCTCAGATCATTCCCAATGCTCCCCTAGGATTCAAATGGGTGTTAATGTGTGATAGCTGTAAATATTGTTACTGTTTTAATTGTATGGAATTTTGTATAAAGTCAAGTCCAGCTTGTAAAAATATCCTTGAATTTTGGATACAGAGAAAAAATCATTTTATTCCAAATCATAGTTATTTCGTGTAGAGCCATAGACTGTCTAGAGGGACAATCACAGGTGGTCCTATGCAAGGGCAGCGATATATTTATATTTATAGCCCAAGCTTATCTCATGCAGACTATTGTGCAATATTGAACCAAACCAGATATGCAGGTTCATGCTGGATTCTATTTGATTATGAGACTTTCCAATAAAACTAGATATGGTGGTCTAGTTGGTTATTTGTTTTACTTTGTCCAAGGGATGTAATTTTCTTTGGAAGTAGCAAGGATGCATTGAAATATTGGCTACGTTCAGAAATTGAAGAAGCCACTCATTATAATGCATGGTTCATGTTTAATCTGTATTTCCAAGGTAGTAAGCTGACATACATTCATAATGAACCACCAACTCCTCAAGGATATAAATTTTTGAGTGACTTCTATGGAGATATTTGCGTTCCCGAATAAGATTTGGTCCCAGCGATGCAAGGGTCTCCTTTTTTACAAGTGTTTCAATGGTCTCCCACCTTTTTCTGATCATTTTGGTTCACCTCCATCTAGTCAAATCAATTATGATAGTGGTGACAGTGGAGCATCTTTCGACTCTATTGCTGAACATAATATTGTTAATAGGATGGAAGCATGATGGGCCTACATTTGTAATAATTTAGATTCGTGTCTATCGGGCCGACAGTGGTGTCCTAGATGTTTCATGGGATCCAATTGAACTCCACTTTGTATGTCTTTGTCATGTCAAGTCTTTCTGAAAAGTTGGTATGGGTCCCTGTATGGCCGAGCCTTGGAGGGACAAGATAACATCTGTCGTCCACCAGCTACCCCATCCACTTGTAGTAATCTTTCTTTATGACTGGCAGTCACCAGTTATAGGTTACCGATTACCTGCTTTGAGTAGTATAAATAAAACCCCAAGGGTCTCATTTAATACACAGAGAATTGGGGAGAAGAGTCTGTGTTTAGAGTCTTAGAGCAGTGTGTATCCTCTTCGCTTTCCTTTGGGAACCTACGAATGAAAAACACTGATCTCGCTTGTAATTTTTAGTGTCTATAAGTAAAGGATCCTGCGATCCATGACATAAGTCTGTAAATTTGACATGTATGATCCTACTTTGTAAAATTGGTATCAGAGCACAAGAACCCAAATTCCATCCAATGAAGTGAGATCAGTGTTTTTCATTCACAGGTTCCCAAAGGAAAGCAAAGAGGATACACACTCCTCTAAGTCTCTAAACACAGACTCTTCTCCCCAATTCTCCGTGTCCTAAATGAGACCCTTGGGGTTTTATTTATACTACTCAAATCAGTAACTTATAACTGGTGACTGCCAGTCATAAAGAAAGATTCCTACAAGTGGATGGGGTAGCTGGTAGATGATAGTTGTTATCTCATCCCTCCGAGGCTCGACCATACGGGGACCCATACCAACTTTTCAGAAAGACTTGACATGACAAAGACATACAAAGTGGAGTTCAACTAGAACCCACGAAACAACTGGGACACCACTGTCGGCCCGATAGACATGAATCTAAATTATTACAAATGTATGCCCATCATGCTTCCATCCTATTAACAATATTATGTTCAGCAATAGATTCGAAAGATGGTCCATTGTCATCACTATCATAATTGATTTGACTAGATGGAGGTGAACCAAAATGATCAGAAAAAGGTGGGAGACCATTGAAACACTTGTAAAAAGGAGACCCTTGCATAACTGGGACCAAATCTTCTTTGGGAACGCAAATATCTCCATAGAAGTCACTCAAAACTTTATATCCTTGAGGAGCTGGTGGTTCATTCTGAATGTATGTCAGCTTACTGCCTTGGAAAGATAGATTAAACACGAACCATGCATTATAATGAGCAGCTTCTTCAATTTTTGAAAGTAGCCAATATTTGAATGCATCCTTGCTACTGCCAAAGAAAAGTACATCCCTTGGACAATACTGCCAAAGTAAAACAAATAACCAACCAGACCACCATATCTGGTTTTCCTGGAAAGTCTCACAGTCAACTAGAATCCAGCATGAACTTGCATATCTGGTTTGGTTCAATATTGCACAATAGTCTGCATGAGATAAGCTTGGGATATAAATATAAATATATCACTGCCCTTGCATAGGACCAACTGTGATTGTCCCTCTGGACAATCTATGGCTCTACACGAAATAACTATGATTTGGAATACATTGATTGTTTCTCTGTATCCAAAATTCAAGGATATTTTAACAAGTTGGACTTGACTTTATACAAAATTCCATACAATTGAAACAGTAAGAATATTTACAGCTATCACACATTAACACCCATTTGAATCCTGGGGGAGCATTGGGAATGATCTGAGAAGAAGATGCCATCTTCTAATGAACTGTAATTGGGACCGGGACTGCTTCTCTGGTAAGTAAATATGCAATACAGTTATCCTTCCCTGGCTTATACTCAATGTTAAAATCAAAGCCGTCAAGCCACAAGGACCATCTGAGAATTATGTTGTTGTCATGTTCCAAAAGACGCTTGTTAGACAACATTCCTTTCATGTGCTTTAAATCTATCCTAGCAGTAAAATGAACAGGTTTTAAGAATAATCTGAATTTTTTAATTCCATTTTTTACTGCTAAGATTTCTTTGTGGGAAGAAGGATATTTAACTTCTACATCTGAGAAACATCCTGAACCATATATGCAAATTTCTTCTTGTCTTGCACTGCTTTTCTAGAGGAGAACTGCTGCCCAAGTTTCATTTGAGGCATCAGTTTCAATGATTAGTGGAAGAGAAACATCAGGAAGATGAAGCTTCAGAAGATCTTGTATCTTTTGCTTGATAATCTGGACAACTCTTGTCATGTTATGATTCCATGGTATCACTACTTTCAATCTTTTCTGAAGAATCCTAACATCCTTCGCCTGGTGATCATAGAACTGTCTAATGTAATTCAGATTGTCGAGGAATCTCTGTAGTTGCTTAGTATCCAAGATTTCATCAAGAAGCTCTGAAAGATTTTTCAAAACATGTTCTTGTAGTTCCACTACTCCTTGTGAGAGTATCAGTCCTACATACTCGATTCTCGTCTTGGCCCAACATAATTTGGACTTGCTAAGTACTAGACCATGTTTGAACAAATGGTCATATACTTCTTTCAGGCGAGATAAAAGGGATTTGATATCTAATGAACATACCAACAAATCATCAATATATACAATAATAAAAGGTAAATGCTTGAAAATGTCATCCATTCTTTTTTGAAACTCCGAAGGGGCATTCTTCAACCCAAAAGGCATTACTTTCCACTGATATTGTCCATTTGGAACAACAAAAGCAGTTTTATACCTATCTTCTAGGATTATTCCTATTTTCTAGAACCCACTCTTCAAATCAAACTTGTTGAAAACATTAGACTTGTTGATTTTCATGAAAAGTAACTCTTTAGATAGCAGAGGAAATCTGATAGGCAAAGAGCTTCATTGAGGGCTCTATAGTTTATGACCATTCTTGGTTTTCCTCTTTTCTTTTCACTATGTTTGTTAACATAAAATGCCGGACAAGCCCAAGGGCTACGGCTGGATTCTATCAGCTTTCTTCGTAAGAGTTCAACAATTTATCTATTAATGCCACTCCTCCCACCCTCATATGAGGGTGGGAGGGAGGCTAGGAGGGTCGAAGAGGGGCATTAATAGATAAATTGTTAGGCTAGGAGGGTGGGAAAGGGGCATTGATAGATAAATTGTATA
>ML789080.1:789347-804641 GCA_009831015.1 Picea engelmannii | reverse complement strand
CATGTTATAAATATACACCTTAATAATTATATAATAAACACATCATATAAATTTTCAGCATAAAAGATTATATAAATTCCTAGCAATCTGAAATTTCTAACATGTATATTTTTTTCTTATGTTTTTAAGTGTTAAATGAAATTAAGATTAAAATTACTCTACTTATTACATGTATCATTACTTTTTATTATTATTTATTTATTTTTAGTTATTTATCATTACTTTAAAAAATAATTATACTTAATAAAATTTAGATTAAACTTGATCTCATTTACTTATTGTATGTATCATTACTCTTCATCATTACATTTTTTTTTATCATTATTTATAAAATAAAATAATATTTAATTAATTTTATAGTTACAATTAATAATTGTTTAGTACTTTTATCACTATAGTTTTTTTATCATTATTTAATTTTTTTCTTTTAATCATTCATTATTACTTTAAATAATAATTATACTTAATAAAGTTAAGATTAAACTTGATTTCATTCATTTTTTTATCATTACTTATAAAATAAAATGAATATTTAATTAATTTTATAGTTAAAATTAATAATTGTTTAGTATTTTTATCACTATAGTTCTTTTATCATTATTTAAATTTTTTTATCATTCATCATTACTTTAAATAATAATTATACTTAATAAAGTTAATATTAAACTTGATATCATTTATTATATATATGTATCATTACATTTCTTTTATCATTATTTATAAAATAAAATGAATATTTAATTAATTTTGTAGTTAAAATTAATAATTGTTTAGTAATTTTTATCATCATAGTTCTTTTATCATTACTTAAAAAAATAATTATACTCAATAAAGTTAAGATTAAACTTGATCTCATTTATTGTATGTATCATTTTTTTTATCATCACTTATAAAATAAAATGAATATTTAATTAACATTATAATTAAAATTAATAATTGTTTAACATATTTTAAACTTAAAGAGGATTTATTTACTTATTTAATTAAACAATTAATGTAGATTAACAAGTAATATAATACTCATATAATTGTGTCAATTAATTTTAACTTATCATAATTAAAAATTAAAGAATATTTTATAATTGTGAACGTTTATTTGCTATATTGAGAAGTGGCTAACTTAGATTCACACCAAATGTTTATTTGATATATTGTAAAATGGCTAACTTAATTTACCAAATGTGTATTTGATATAGTGAGAAGTGGCTAACTCAGTTTACCAAATGTGTATTTGATATAAGTGAGAAGTGACTAATGCACTCTTGAATCTAAACATGTGAGTGATGCCTAGCATTCCAAGTGGCATTTCAAATTTCAAATGCCTAGCATTCCAAGTGGCATTTCAAATTTCAAATCAAAATAAGGAATACAGTCCATGCTTAACAATCCAAGCATTTTCCAGCAAAATCTCTAGGTTATAGAGTTTTATTTTACATTTTTGTTATTGTTAGTCTTTTGTTTTGAAAAATCTCTAGGTTATAGAGTTTTATTTTACATTTTTGTTATTGTTAGTCTTTTGTTTTGAAAAATCTGTAGGTTATAGAGTTTTATTTTACATTTTTTCCAGTTAAAATTATCATTGTTATTGTTAGTCTCTAAACAAGGATAGTAGCTTATTTTTTAATTCGAAACAAGGATAGTAGCTTATAGGATTTTTTTATTTTTTTTCAATTAAAATTATCATCGTTATCGTTATTCGTCTTTTGTTTTGAATTGGGAACAATATTCAAAACAAGGATCTGAACATAGAAGAATGAACTCCAGAATAAATGGAACAATATTCAAAACAAGGATCAAGGATCTGAACACAGAAGAATGAACTCCCGAATAAATTAGTTGTTACATTTTATTTTGCAAGAATGCACCTCAGGTTTTTTAAACCTAAATGTTAGTAATTTAAGATGTAGCAAAATATTTGAAGAACACAGTTCAAAGATAAATGCTTCCTATGCTTTTTAAGAATAGCTTCCGAACAATGTTCTTTCAATTTTAATGAATTTAAATTATTATTTTTCTTGAAGAAATAGAAACTTAAAGATCTTACTCTAACTGAACTATTATCCTTGATATCTTTTTCCTTGATATCTCTGCACTAAGCCTCTTTGAATAAGGATGAAATAATTTTGAGGAAATGCCTAAATGATCCATTTTATGGAAATTTGTGCGTGGAGATAACTCCACACTTGTCTATGTTTATAGAAATATGTGGAAGGGAACCATTCAACAACCATTCAATTGTTGCCTATCATGTAAGAAGTTCTTACTAGTATTTGGTTGGGTTGAAGGATTTTAGAGTTCAAAACCAACACATTCATTAATTGTTGACCTGCTAAGGAATAAGAACACTTCTACTTGTTGATATAAGTGGTTATTATTAGTCTATGTGCGAAGTGCAATGGACTTAATGCACTTACGTGTTTGCCTCGATGGGTTGGTCCCTATACAGAGGGCATGAAACGATATTTTAGGATAGGTTCCAATAATTCATGCATAGATAGAACATTTTCATGGCATGGCAATGGGATTATTTAGGTTCTCTGGGTGGCAGATAGAGGTGGCAAAGAAAATTGGAGAAAATAATGGAAAATGTAGAGACCACCGCGTCTTCTTGGACTTAATGTTGTTTATTGATAGAGTACTATCATGGTTGTTGATTATAGATGGTTGCCTAAGAGGAATGAGGTTGGAGTCCATTTGGATTTAGTTTCTTTGAATAAAAAGTATGGCGGTTTAGGACTATGTGATTAATTGGAAGTCAACATTTGAACACAAATTTTGACCTAGTGCCCACCATTTTTCCATTTGGAAGCCATTTTCTATGTGGCTATTGCTTCGACATTCCTTTCAAATTTTACCAGGCGAAGAGACTTTAGGTCACGAGTGTGTTTAAAGGAGCAGGTGTGCAAAGGGAAGCTAGGTGAATGCATTAAGGCGTTGCAACAACTTGTCTCACCATTTGGAAAGATAAAATCATAAATATTTGAAAACATTTGAATCTTTCATTTTGAGCAACTCATTTCAGGGAAAAAAGTATGCCTAAGCATAACTATGAGCCCATTCATATTCAAAAGGTTATCTTTCATGGCCTTAATCTTGATTTTGTAGACCTATACTGCATCTGTTCTTCTTGAAGCCATGTGATACATTAAATGTTTACAAGATCATATTCAAGTACAAAATATTTATATTGTATCATTTCTACACGATTCTTATTTAAAATTTGATTTCTATAAGAATCGCACAACAAGTTATGGTTCCAATCCACTGAAGTGCTCCAAAATACACTAAATATTTTTTAGTTTCAATATGAGAGAAACATCAGAATCATGAAAGAAGTAATTTGAGATAAAGATTATGCTCGTGATTTCTGTGATAAGCTTATTTTCTTTGATTACAAGCTTTTGGGAAAAGGACAAAAAAAAAAGATGTGATTTTACACAGGTAATTACTGTATAGTTCCAATAAAATCATGATAAAACTTCTATAAAGAAAAACAAATTGCAAGATGTATAGGGATTACATTACAATATGAGATAAAGAATGAAGGGTCGAATTCCACCGAAAGATTTGGTGGGTGAGTTGATAAAGATCCAGTAAAGGATCCATGAACCTAAACAGAACCCAAACCCCAATCAAAATAAATATGGAAGCATACAACGACTTATTCAGCCGAAACACAATACCTTTCTCCCCCATGTAAATCTCCACCGCCTTCTCCTGAAGCATCATGGATTCCCAATCCTTCTTCTTAGGCACAAGAACTTGGTTAGGGTCCTATACCCGGTCTCTATTTCTTCGAGCTCGTCTTCCTAATCTTACCCTTTCAGGGGTTCCAACCCTGACAGAGATGGACCCTCGGGGGGCATTTGTTGTTGTTGTTGTTCATCGTTTAGAGGCCTGGTGGGGTGAAAATGACAGTGGAATCTGTTGCATTTAGATGGTTAATTTGTAGACATCCAACTCAAAAGTAAGGTATTATAACCGAGAACGAGCCCAAAATTGTTGATTTTGCCACCGAGATCACTTTCTAACCATATGATCGAGGGTTTCAAATGGTGAACAAAAAACAAACAAATAAACATAGACATAATTCATACCCAAGGTTCCAGGTCCAGTTGATGCGGGGGTTTGGTATTAAGGGGAGTGTTGGGTTTAAAGGTGATGAAGACGAATTTCGAAGTGGAACAACTGGTGGGTTGAGTTGAACACGCCTCTTCTTGTATTATTGGGGTATGTGCGGAAATCGATAGAAGGGTCCTGTATTAATGGGGTATGTGCAGAAGTCGATAGAAGGGGTGGGAAAAAATCTCTTTGTATGTGTGGAATTCGATAGAAGGGGTGGGGAAAAATCTCGAATAAGAATAGCTTGTAGATAAGAACAAGTGTCAAAGAAAGGCACGTTGGAGTGATAAGGTGGTTTTCCCGATTAACCAATGGAGGGAGAAGGTGGTTTTACCAGTTGACAAGTTTTACTTGACAGGTTTTTCCATGTTGACAGGTTTGGGACAACAACTTTTCCTATATACATGATGATAAGGTGGTTTTCTTGGTTAACTGCTGGAGGGAGAAGGTGGTTTTACCAATTGAAAAGTTTTGGTTGACAGGTTTTTCCATGTTCACAAGTTTGGGATAAAACCTTTTCATATATACATGCCTACGGCATAAATATATATGCCTTCGACATAATTATTTTTAATATTTAAACATGACTTCATCTTAAAGGTTGGAGGTTGCCTTGTTTACAAGGCCCAAAGATATTTGATAAAGAAATATTTGCTCTGTATAAATTGGGATAAAGCATTGTATAAATTAGAGGATAGAGATGCTCTCACATGATTTAGAAGTTTGGCCAACCATTAATGAGAAGTTTAATTATTTGGAGAAATTTAATATAAATTTCAATTATTTGAAAATTTTATTTTGTAGTTCCCAACCTTTAAAGAAAGAAAAAATCTATCAAGAGACTAAGAAATTGATCTTATGAATAAAGTGTTAGAAAAACGGTCACATCTTCTTTATTCTAAACAATTTTCAGTAAATAAAACTCAAGAATGTTCTCAAACAAATCCTATACATCCTATACTCCAGTCTCCCACTTATTAACCACTAGATCACAGCTCAACAGTCACAATTTTTTTTATTAATAATAAAATACTCTTATCATAATACAATGTGTCTTCAAACGGGTTGGCTAATGATTGATCATGCAAAAGCATGCCACTTTCATTGAACTTGGACTTGGGAGTTGAACGAGTGGAGTCCATAAGGTGAATGGACTTAACTTGAAAGTGAAATTAAATATGTTTTAATGAAAATTTGTGATATTTAAATATTAAATTAAATATTCAATTCACTTACTTTGTTGGTATTGTTGGCATTGGTAATTGAGTTAATTAAAGATAGCAATAATATAATATTAAAAGTAATTAATAATAAAGTTGGCATTGGTAATTGAGTTAGTTAAAGATAACAATAATACAATATTAAAAGTAATTAGCAATAAAGGTATTGCATGCAACTCATTAAAATTTGTTTTTAGAGAATTCTCTTTTATGTTGCATTAGATTCGTTCCTCCCAAAAAAACCTGTTTTGGGGATTTGGGGACTCTTAGGAAACTTACCCAAATTGTTGGGGACTTCATTGGGGACTCGGAGAGGATGTTATTTCAGGGATTTTTTGGGGCAGATTTTGGGGATATTTCAGGCATATATCTTCAGTCTTGAAAATCATGGAAATGGATGATTGGACAATAAGATCATTTTTCCCATCCATTATTTTTGTATTACATTGAATCTAAATCTGTTGTAAAAGTTGTAGCTCAAAACATGGGTTTTGTATGATGGGTTTTGATATGGGATTTTGGTGATTTAAATATTGTATTTTCAGCAACAAGGTTACAACAAACAAAGTTTCTATGTCAAAAAAAACAAGAAATGCAACATTTCAAAGGGTTGATCTTTATGGTTAGTGCTCTTGACTTTGATTGGGTACTAAAAGTTTGAATAAATTCCCATTCAATCACCTTCTTAATCTGAAATATGAATCTAATCTCTTTACAGAACCAAAGTGTTTTATAGTGGTTTTCAACACAACCATAAAAATCTGCAAAACTTATTGATAAGGGAATGCCTTTTATGTTTTAACATAATTGTCATTAACAAGAAATATGAGTAAGAAAACCTGCTATAGAGACATTACTCATTTAAGTTTCCTAAAGCTAAACTGCATTTTGCTCTTGTCTAGCAGTCAATAATGAAATGTCACTCGGCTCTTTTTTAAATTGCTCGAGTTTTTTCAATATTAACAAGTGTAAGGGCTGTGCATAATACTGTATAGTATAGCTTGTTATGCTTACAAGCTTGAAGCAACTACAAATGTTTATGGTGAATTTTAATATATATATATATATATATTATTGTCGTCCACTAGAAAATTTGGGGGTGCACTCTAGCAAACCAATGCAACATAGATTCTCTTTATGCAGATAATTACTATTTAACTTATTTAGAGAAAAATAATATTAATACTACAATTATGGATAATTCAATTAATATGTCAGTTTTGTCATTTCACTGATAAATATAATTAATAAAATATGAGAAAATATTTTTTTAATAGATTACTTTTTTAAAGATTTAGAAATATGTGTCTAAATTTGTGGAGTTGTTTTTATATTTTGTTTTAGGTGGAATGTATACTTGTAATCAATTTCAAATTTGTTTTTTTTTTTTTTAATTAAAATTTCTTTTTATTTTAAATGTTTATTCAATTTTTAATATGTTTATGTTTTTAACTTTTTATATGTTTGCAATTTTTTTTAAATTAAAATTTTTTTTTATTTTAAATGTTTATTCAATTCTTAATATGTTTTTAACTTTTTATATGTTTGTAATTTTTTTTTGAATTACATTAGTTATGTTTATATTCACTATTATTAATATAGCAAATTTGTTAGCTTTAATATTAATTATATATTTTATTATTGATATTTTTAATTATTGGAAGGTTTATTTATTTTAATATTTCAGGATTAATATTTTTAATTATTTGTAAATCAATTTGTTTTAAGTTGCAGATTTTGAAAATAATTAGAAAAATTAAACAATAGATATATTCTTTAAATATTTAAGTATTTAAGTTTAATGAATAATTTTAATTAATCAATATGTCAGAAATTGCAAATAATATTATGCCATTTTTAAATGTGCAATATTTGTGATCTCATTAGTGCTTTAGTATTTAGTCTTAACAAAGGAACTCTGCAATTCGATTTGAACTCATAGGTATTGTGGTTTGAAGAAATGGTGGTAAAATTTATGTTTCCTTTATCATTTTAATCAAAACTATATAACATAATTTCAAGCTACAAATTAGCTGCTTTGCAATTATTAGATTAAAATACACCGATTTGCAATTATTACCATTGTTATTTTTGAATTGGTATATATAGACTTTTGTTTCTCACTAGTTGTATTTATTTTCTTAACCCGCGACGAAGGCTACTTGTTAGATGAAGTTGTTAGATCTGTGTTGAAGAAAATGGAATTCAGATATCGGGCAGCAGCCAGATATCGAGTAGGTTTGGATGAAAAGATGAAAGATTTTGAAAATAAAGTTTTTTCCAAAAATCATCAAAGTGCAAAACCTCAAGTGGTGGGGATTGTTGGGCTCGGCGGAGTAGGAAAGACAACCCTAGCAAAAGAACTCTTCGATCGGAAGAGGGTAGATTACAGTAAATTTTGTTTTTTATTTAATGTGAGAGAAAATGCAAGGAAAGGCTTTTTAAATTCTTTGCAAAGACAACTCCTTAAAAGCTTGACTGGAACGGATGTGCTGATAAACAGTATCGATGAAGGTATAGCAGCGCTTAAAAAACATCTCACATCTTATCGTGTCTTTGTAATTTTAGATGATGTAGATCACCTGAATCAGATTAATGCACTTTTGCCAGTTCGAACTGATCTACTCTCAGATAGCTTAGTACTGATTACATCTCGAGATGAAAAGGTGATCAGAAGCTCAGGAGTTGAGAACGCATCAATTTATCAGTTAACTGGCCTTAATGATCAACACTCCCGACAGCTTTTCTGCGCCTATGCCTTCAACCAGTCCAATCCAGTTGAAGGATTTGAATCTCTAGTAGTTAAGTTCTTACAAGCCTTTCGTGGATTGCCTTTATTATTAAAAGTGTTTGGAGCACTTCTCTCTGGTAAAGATGACCGATATGATTGGGAAGAGCTATTGAATAGATCTGCGCTCGTACTTCCCCATGAGATAGGAAAAATACTTCAAATTAGTTACCAGAGCCTCGATATGGAGCAACAGCAGATATTCTTAGACACTGCAGGTTTTTTCATAGGACAAAAGAGGGATACTGCCATAAAAATATGGGAGGGATCCGGCTGGGAAGGTCGTTTTGGGTTTCAAACTCTAGAGGACAGATGTTTTTAGGAGTGGACAGTGAAAATAATATAGAGATGCACGACCACCTCAGGGATTTTGGAAAAGCTGCTGCTGATGCTTCGTTGCCTCGTCGTCTTTTGCATTCTACCGCTATAAAGGATATGTTGGAGCAATTCTTAAGTGCTCAATCATTAATCATATAGATTATTCGATAAAATTCAACCTTCAATTTTGTAATTTTTTAATATTTTCCAAAAAAAGAAAAGTAATAACTATCATTTTTCAAGAATGAACAGTATCGACGTTCAATTTTGTAATTTTTTTATCATTTTCCAAAAATGAAAACTAATAACTTCATTTTTTCACAATGAACAGGTAACAAATGTGCCAAATGAACAGGTAACAACTGTCCGGGGCATTAGGGTGGTTCTGGGTGAATATTATGATGATGTTTATGCATCTGGCGGTATGGATACGAGGACCTTGGAACTTGTTGATGCACTTGACGGTATTGATATGAGGACCTTGGAACTTCTTGACACTGAAAATGTTATCTTGGAACGTATTTTGAGAAAGCCGATGCACGTCCCAAGTCTCATATGGCTCCGGTGGAACAAGTGTCCCAACCTTTCCCTGCCTTCGTGGATACCAATAGAGAGTTTAAGGGTTCTACAAGTGTCCGGGAGAGAATTAAAAACATTGTGGGAAGACGAATCACAGGTAAATAGAAATCTTTTGTGTTAACGTTTTTGTGTTTATCGCAATGAATTTATAGAGAGAAGGATTATAGAGAGAATCGGGATTAAGATGTATTTATAATTGAAACAACTTGTGAACATTTTGTAGGTTCCTTTGCAGTTGCGGGAGTTAGAGATTAATGCTCCGCTCTCCAACATTCCAAAGTCCATAGGGCGGTTGAATCACCTCGAGCGGATTGTCGTCGGCGGGTTTTTATCAGGACAGGGACAGGTTAATCTGACAAAATTGCCGGAAGAATTTTGTCATCTGCGATCGTTGAGAGACTTGGTGTTAATAGAGTGTTCAGAAATGAAGTCACTGCCAGACTCCTTTAATCACTTATGGAAACTCCAACACATCGATCTCTCATTCTGCTGCAATTTGGAGAGGCTGCCGGATTCCATTGGTTATTTAGAACGCCTCCGACACATCAATCTCTCAGATTGCCATGATTTGGAGAGGCTGCCGGATTCTATTGGTCGTTTAATACGCCTCCAACACATCGATCTGCGGGGCTGTCATAATTTGGAGAGCCTACCAGATTCCTTTGGTAATTTAACGGACCTCCGACATATCAATCTCTCAGGTTGCCACGATTTGCAGAGGCTAGATTCCTTTGGTAATTTAACATATCTCCAACACATTGATCTGCAGGGGTGCCACAATTTGGAGGAGCTGCCGTTTTCTTTTGGTTATTTAATGAACCTCGAACACATCAATCTCTCAAATTGCCACGATTTGGAAAGGCTGCCGGATTCCTTAAGTAATTTAAGGAATCTCCAATACATCGATGTCTCAGGGTGCCATAATTTGGAGAGGCTTCCAAACTTCAGGAATCTGAATGTGAATGTGGAGGGTTGCTCTAATTTAATCGATGAAACAAATTATGTGGAGGGTTGCTCTAATTTAATCGATGAAACAAATTATGTGGAGGGTCCTCCAATCAATGCTGAAAATTATAAGTGCAGGACAGAGGGTCTGTAACTACGATGTATCATGTTTGATAAAAGAAAATCATCCAGTCATGAAATGTGTAGATTTGAATATGAAGAAGATAAAAATTGCTGTTAATAGTGTATTTTATTCTCCAAGAAAGTTTTTCATTATTACTTGTTTATGTTTATTAATATGATGTAATTGTCCGAAACTGTAATTATGTTATTCAGTATCCTGAAATAAGAAAGACTTGTGTAATGTTTTATAATTGAGATGCTTCATAAAATTGGTTTTGCTTCCATATTTTATAGCTATACACCCGCAGTGAAAGTCTGCATTATTAAAGCCCTCTCCTGGACACGCTGCCGCCTTCGCTAAGTGACTTAAGGGAACTTGAAGGAATCGACGCTCTAGAATTGCTATGAATTGAAATGGTCGTTGGATTTTGTTGGACTACTGACTCACATGTTCGTTGGATAACGTGACCTGAATTGAGGGCTGCTCATGAGAGATTTTCTTAAAAAACGTTTTTTTCCTTCTTCTTTCTCAAAACACCTTGATGGAATTGACAGCAAAAGCAAATATTTGCGTCCCTAGGTTGTGGGTGAGAGTATAAGATTGTAGTGTTTGTTGTTCATGAATCGAATAATGAATAGTACTGGGTATGGGATCCTTCTTCTTTGTTATGGGATCACTTTCATTTCATCAGACTCTTCTTCTTTGTTATGGGATACTTTTCCCATTTCATGATAGGTCACCATTCTTTACGCTTATAGCTTTTCCTGGTTTAAAATATGTAAAATCACGAGAAAGTCATAATCCTCTATTCAGTAGTAAGGTTTTAATAGACTCTTATGAATAGTGTACGGTAAGGGATGGGGTACATTTTGCATCTTCTTAGACATCTTGAGGCCTATTCTTGAGTGCACCAACATCTCCTTCTTGTCAAGAGCTTTTCAATCACTGTAAGTATGCCCAAATCCAACCTCAAAGTCAAACGTTATAGCCTTCCAAAGTTCTCGGGCCTCCATTGGCCCTATTGTCACAAGAGTTGACTCTAGGTTATAATAGAGCCAAGATCAATTTTTGGGAGGCTTCTAGAACTAGGTTTGAACGAGCCTTTCAACCATTAAAAATCAGAAATAAAGAGGCATGGCCTCAACTACTAAATCCTTTAGATTATAAGCATGGATAGAAGATGTGGAAAAATAAAACTAAAACGAAGAACTAGGTATCCAATTCTGATAAATATGGTCTTCCTTTCAGTAGAAAAATGACAATGATTTCAAATATCAGGACATAGGTCTTGTCTCACTCATAGCAAGACAGAGGAAAAACTATGAACAAATAAAACTTGTAAATTAGGCAAAACAATTAAGATGCAGGTCTTGTTTTGCTCACAACAAAATAGACGAAAAATTGCACTTAAGGGCATGCTCTTAAATTCGCCACAACAAAAGTTTCATTGAATTTTAACCATTACAAAATGAATAAATGAATAGAAGGAAGAAAAGTGTCAATGTGAACATGGGAAACAATAACACAGAAAGAAGACAAAATTTAACATAAAGAGGTATAGAATCTCTTTGCTTCTATTAAATATTTTCATTGAAAAACCTGCATTACATACCCAGCCCCAAAAGGCTCTCGGGTTGTTTCCGCCCTTTCAAATGACTTGAATTTGAGTACATATAGAAAACTAGACAAGATGCCACCTCAATTGGGTCGAAACCTAATCCAAAACAACTAATTAATGCACCTAATGAGTCATTTCCTAGTTTTTATGGAAGTTATAAACAATCTCCCCTATTTTAGCTAACAAGTAGGATTCTTTGTCTCCTTGATTAATTACAAGATCCCTCAACAATGAGGAGCATAGATAGACTTCATTAATCATGAAACAGCTCATGAGACAGATGTTACCTCGAATCTTTGACCCTTTTTCACTGATACCTGTCCATAAAACCTTCTACATAGAAACGTAGCGTGCCTGGCAGAAACATAGCGTACTTTGACAGAAACGTAGCATGCACTTGGAGGGGCTTTTGAGATAGCTTTTATGCATATTTTTACTAATCTGAAGGTTGGATAAGGTAGCCCTGGATGTCCTCTAACCAACTGAACCTTGAAACTTGCAAAATACCACCTGTAAGACACTAAAAACTTCATTTCCCCAAGGTTACTCCATAAGCGTAGCATGAGTTGAAAAACAATGGCAAAAACATGAAATTTGGGGTGTTTTCTGAGTTTTCCTCCAAAATTAGGAACTATCATGAAAAACCAAAGGCATATCTGGGATGTACACATCAAAATTCATCCATCCATGCAAGGCTGACCTCCCTTGGAGCCTCTGAGAAAAAACATAGCATGAGCTTGTTGCATTTCTGTGCATCATGAAATTGCCAAAATACCAAAATTTGACCAAAATTCTCAAACTTTCCTGCAAAAATAGGGCTCAAAGGTAGAGAAATATCTCTCTAACCATAACAAATTTTGAAAAATTGAGAGAGGTTTTTGTTATTTGGTACGTGATGAACAAAAAACTCCTCCATTTTTCAAAAATACTTTCTCATTTGTTCAGAATCCAAGTTTGACGTTAGTCACTCAAAAATTGCAGAAGCGCACCGTGCTCTCAGCAGAAGCACAACATGGTCTTTGAGAGGGTGTTTGGAGGCCTTCCCAGAGGACTTTTGGGCTGCAAGTGGTATGATTGGAAATCTTATGATGTCTGCTACACAATGGAATCATCAAGAACTGCAAACACCTTCTCAAAACCCCTGAAAAACTGACTTGAAGTCAAGTTGTCCAAAAGTGCAGGAACCCTCCTATAGCAATTGTATCTTGGGAATTTATCTCAAATCATAACAGTTGTGCATAAACTGAAGGAAGTTTTTGTTCCTTAGTCTATTATTGAAAAAAACCATTTTGAAACTTTTGACAAATTCTGATGCAAGGTTTTTAGATTTTAATGGTAGTGAAGCTTGACGAAAATTGTGAAAGGTTTAGAGGTTTACTGCGGCTAAAAAGCTTACGCCAGGCAACACAAGAATTTAAAGCTAGTGCAATTGACAAAAAAATTTGGTGAGGGACACAAATTTTGGATATTTCACCATTTGTTCTAGCAGGCCCAAGGCCACTCACTGCCACGTGGCATCCACATTGCCTCTTAATATTCGTGCCATCTGATGTGGCATCTACCACCGAACACATTAAGAAAGAGTTTTATAAAGATAATCAAGATTAAGATGTAGTGTTGGCACAGGGGCAGACCCAGGGTTCAACGCTTCAACAACACACTAACAAAACCCTAACTACCGGCCCTTTCGACAACACCTACAAAGTAGTTGAAGTCTCACCCAAGGTAGAGGCAGGGGGGGTTGCAGTACTCAGGTGTCTACAACCAAGCTGGGACACAGATTTGTGATTACAACACTTAGCAGAGCACTTAGCCAACAATATGCCTTAGTTCATGAGTCTTATTCACATCGTAGATTAAACCCTTGTTACAGATCAGCACAGTAACAATAAAGATCAGGACCTTCAATCACTTAGCACATAGCATTAGCTCATATCAAACATTCATTCATCTTTAATACCATTAAGCACTAAGCAACAACATTAGATGCATTCTTCATACATTATAACAATAGCACTAAGCAAATAAACATCATAATCCACATCGCACAAAGCACATCAAGACACATGATATACGTGGTTCACCCTAGTGTGGGGCTATGTCCACCAACGAATTCTTCTTCTTTATTAGGATTCAATCTTCTTACATTCATCTGCTCCTGTGCACAACGCCACAGAGCCAAACTCCACAGAGGACAGGAGATCTGCGCTTTGCGCACCAGATCCTCCTTCTCATAATCAGGTTGAGGCACAGATCCACTCTTCTGTTAAGCACAGAGGTTTACATACAACGTCTATGCACAAAGAAACTTACAAAACACTTGCACTTAGCTCTGCAAGCCTTAACACATTCTTGCACAAAGCCAACTAGTGATGCACTAAGCCAATCAGTCACTACTTTTACATCGCTTAGCTACTTATTTATACATTTACAAAAAGTCCTAATCATGGGCAAACCCATGGGCCGACATCCCATAACTTGTTACATAAACCCTAGTAAACCCTTTGCTGGGTCCACAAGCCTGCAAAAAAAGTGAGATCCCGCGATCTCAGCTCCGCCTGGGCGCTCCATCCTTGTCCAGCTTGTCGAAGTCCCAAAAATGGTTAAACACGACCAATGTTTCCTCAAAACTTGGTCAAGGGCCAACATGTAGTTATAATTGAAATAACTCGTGAACATTTTGCAGCACCTTTGCAGTTTCGGGAGTTAGAGATTAATGCCCTGCTTTTCCACATCCCAAAGTTCATAGGGCGTCTAGAGCACCTCGAAAGAAATGTCGTCGATAGGTTTTTATCAGGACAGGGTAATCTGCAAAATTGCAGGAAGAATTTTGTCATTTGTGATCTTTGAGAGCCTTGGTGTTAATAGAGTGTTCAAAAATGAAGTCACTGCCAGATTTCATTGGTTATTTACAGAAACTCCAACACATCGATTTCTCATTCTGCCGCAATTTGGAGCGGCTGCCGAATTCTTTAGGTCAGTCACTGCATTTCCAAAACATCAATCTCTCATATTGCCATGATTTGGTGAGGCTGTCGGATTCCATTGGTGATTTACTTCACCTCCAAGACATCGATCTGCGGGGCTGTCATAATTTGGAGAGCGTACTAGATTCCTTTGGTAATTTAACGAACCTCCGACATATCAGTCTCTCAGGTTTGCTGGGTCAGATGCTTCTAAATACAAATTGCCCACAGATAAAACAGAACAGCAAACAGTTTATATTTCAGCAATAAAACAGAGTACATCCATTAAGGAAAACAGAGTATCAGCAGCGCTACAGAAAACAGAGCAAAGCAGCATTCATTCAAGAAGAAAAGACAGAGTACAGCAGCTGCTGTTTTTATTTACAAAACAGAGTATAGTTCTGAAGACGGGAGAAGCTTCACACACACGCTAACTAGCAGAAGCGTCCAGATATCTAGAAGAATGTAGAAGAAGGAGGGAAGAAATTAATGCGGGAGTTGGAGAGTTGTTGACAAAATTTAATTGCAGGGAAGATTAATAAAATGATGATCCACGTCACCAACACTCCCCCTTAATCTTCACTGCCATGTATGTCTGCAATACCAATCTCCTC
>ML789080.1:747445-759869 GCA_009831015.1 Picea engelmannii | reverse complement strand
AGAGAGGGGTGAATAGCTCTATGAAATGCAGCTTGTGATGTTTATTGCCAAAGAATGAGTCCTTAGCAATCTCAGCAGCATAACAATACAAAGAATTCCTTGAGAAAATGGTGGTTATTCATGGCTTTTTATAGCCTAGCATTTGGTTATTATGTGACCTCTTTAGAATGTGAAAAGGGGATCTTTAGGGCTCAATTAGGTCTTTGACCAGCCCACCATGAGGATTGAGCTCAGATTTGGTGTCAAATCGACTTGGGAGCTGATCCATTAGTGGTTGGGAGGCCGACCAATTTCAATAAATGCGTCGTTTAGCAGGCGCGTGGGTTTTTCACCCAACAGCCGCGCATCATGCGCTGATGCGTGCATTATACATTTCTGTTATGCGCATACGTGCACGAACCCAGGTTCTGCAAAGCGCCCTTCATTTTTTTGGTCATTTTGTATAGTTTTTGACCCTTTTACAATGCTGTGGAATTAATCCTGTGCCATGAATGACTCCAGTCCTGTTTTGACGATGCGGAGTTCTTGTCACCATGTGCGGACGAAATTTCAGTGATAACAGATGCCCCCTGATGGATGAGGTTAGGAGCATGCGTATAGCCGAAATCCATCAATGTTTCATTTACTAAGAATGGTGTTATAAGGGAGAGCAAGAGTGGGACCGTGTAGAGCAATCCTTTGGAGAAGAAAGGAACCTGTAGAACCCGGCCTTCTACAAGGTGCGTAACAATATACAACTGTGTACAAACAAGGCGGGCATGCCCCATGCTCGTATGATGTAGCTCTGAAAAAAGATGACGGAAATGTTGGTGTAGACAACTGCAGCACCCTTGGGGGCAGAATGATAAAGGCAGAAGACAATTCTGCAAAGGAACATACTCTGAACCATAGGTAATGGTCGCAGAAATGAACAACGACGGTGATGTGGGCATTGGTGGCCCTACCAAGTTCAGAGGTCTTCGGCAACTGATAATAAAAACTGCAATAGTCGCAAAGTAAGACCCACCGCGACATGAGAAAGTGTTGGCATCGAATGTTATGGGGGTCAACGACATCAGGGAGCAATGGTGTTTCCCCCTGTGCCGTCTGAGATCTCTCATTAAATGGCAAATGAGAATCAAGATACTATCGCCCTTCTGGAAAATTGTGCTGATGTCGACAAAAAGGGGGATGCAACTCCCAGAAGCAAAGGGCTTCACGGAATCTACTATGGTGAGGAAGTGACAGAGGTACATGGACGAAGTCAAGAAGTGGGAAGACTCAAGACTGCCCTTGGTTGGAGAATGTATGAGACAAATAGTGGCCGCAACTGTGTGACAAGGTCGAGTGTCAGGGGGATGCCAAGACCGAGGATAAGTTGTGCTAGAGGCGGGACAAGGTGAACAAATTCATAGGGTATAGGTAAGTGACCTGGGTAGTACTCTGAAGATAGAGACGATGTCGACAGGGGTAAATGAGAAGTAATGCTCCAACCAAAGGTGACATGGGTTGCGTGTGGCCAAAAGGAAAGTAGGTCGCCAACGGTGACGACAAAAGTAAATAACGAAAAATAAAGGCGTTTGTACAAGAAATAATGAACAAATGTGGGAAAGATGTACAAAATACAGAAACGGGTGCCCCAGTGTGAAATGAGTGCCCCAGGGAGGGAAGAAATTTCTGGGAAAACTGATGAAGGGTGGGGGCCCCATTGGCGAGTTTCTTTATGAGGTAGGTGAAATGAACATAGGTTCGCAGATGGGCAAACTAATGGTGGATGAAATGGTGGGTTCATGATCCTGCGGAGGTGCAGGTAAAAAAAGAACATAACCATAAAGCGATGTGCTAGGAGTCCATATGGGAAGCTAGGAAAATGAGGAGAATAAGTATGTGGTTAATTCGCAACATGATGAAAGACTACCGGGACTCCCATCCCTAAAGGGTAATGAAGAACTACATGAGTGTCAAAAGTGCAAAAAGGTGCTATGAATGAGACAACTCATGTGGGTGAGAAAACTACTAGGTACCAGTACCAAAAAATGCAAATGGAGGTGTGAGTACTGCAGAGCCGGAAATGGGTATCCTAAAGGCCAAAATCAGGGGGTGTGACTGGGAATGTAAATGCAATACAGCGGGAGAGACTACATGCCAGTGCTGAGTATATACCTGAAGGAATGATGTGAAGAGATGATGGTCAAGTACCTGCACACAGAACAACCAAATACCCAAAGTGAACAATATCTGAAGATAATAACAAATATGAACATGTATTAGAGAAATGTGACAATGTGCGTGCGTACCTGGCCATGATATGAAAAAAAGGTGCCCCGGGGGATCAGGATGAAAAGTGGCCCAGGGACAGCCATGATGTAGGTGGCGAGACGTTGATCCTGTGGCTGAAGACGGTTTGAAAAATGGACTTCGTGGGCTCCCGGAATGGTGAGTGGAAGTTTGGCAAAAGGCCTATATATAGCTATAGGGCCCACATTGCCACCTCATTTGTACCTGCTTCTACAGTGATTTTCCGAGCAGATCCAGAGGAGATTGAGTGATTCCGGGAGCACGAGGTATCCGATCGACAGTGTGCGAGTTTTAGGTTAGTGGTCTGATCATCCTGCATAGCTATAGGTTTCCAATTTTTGGGTAGGGTAGGTACGGGGGGTCGTACATGGGTTTTGGGGAGTTTTTTGATGGGGTGTGAGCCCACATGTGCGGGCGACTTAGTGGAAGGCGCACATGCATCTGCGCCTGTACACTGGATAAGAACGCATTAGTGCGTGCATGAGTGCGTGCCTGTGGGGTGAACAGGCGCACTCTAGAGTGCGCTTGTGGGTTTGACAGGCGCGCCCTAGCGCGTGCCTGTATTGTGAACATGCATGCTTACGAGCACGCCTGTGGGAAAAATAGGTGCACATACATGCACGCCTGTATAGTGAACAGGTGCGCATATGTGCGCGCCTGTGGGTGGTAAAACCGTGCCTTTGAGGCAAGGTTTCAGGGTAAAAAATGAGCCTTTTTGATGTGTTGGATGGTTGCATAGGCTAATATAGAACTCTGTGTTGTGTGCAGGTGGCTAGCAGTGAGCATGGATGTGCGGTGGCGTGAGCGAGACTGGTCATAGTTACGGGATGCTGTGGCTAATGCACAGCCTGCAGTTTGAGTGGCTTTAGCAACCATTGGGTTGCTAAAGTTCTTTGAGTGCCCGTTGATACGGGCACAACAGTATTTACTCCAGTTTCTGCTCCAGATGTGGAGCCCAGAGCAGCACTGCTTCTTCGTGCGAGGAGAGCAGATCCCCTTCACTGCGGTGGAGGATATATACTTCTTGACGGGGCTCCCTTTTCGGGGAACACCGTTGCCGACAGAACCTGTGCGGCCAAGGGACACTCATCTGCGGGATGTCGCCGAGCGATATTGCTCAGGTGAGCGCTACATGGCGGGGACGACAGTGAGTATCAGTGGGATAGATGCCCTTCTGCATCGTTGCATAGCAGCGATGATTATTCGAGTGTACGGGTCACTGGTGACCCACCAGATCAGTGGTGGGGAGTTGTTCTTGATGGAGAGGGTGGTGGCGGGCTGTGAACGGTTCGCCTGGGGTTTGACCTTGCATGCACGGATGATCGCGTAGCTGGACCGTTGTCGGTCTACGGGTACCGGGGAGTTTGCTTTTGGCTCCATCCTGGTAGCCTATTTCTTGGAGAGGGTGTCGATGCTACGCCCGCGGGTTCTTCTGGAGGCGCCTGGGGCGCGAGAGCCTCGACTGAGGCGATGGTCCGTGATTTTGGTTCGTCACGGTGGTGGCGAAGGCAGGCACTATTTTACTACGCAGGCGACGCAGATATGGCGGCAAATGTTGCAGGTCATACTGCAGTACCCCTATGCTGGGGTGGACTTCCGGGGGGACCCGGACATGGTGTTGCCTCCTGGGGAGGTGTTCGACCATCCAGTTATGTTGTGTTCATGTATGTTTTGATTTATGCTATGATTTTGATATACCAGTTCATATGGATGATGTATAGACACTGATACGTTCTGTTTGTTGCTTGTTTGGTGCATGTGCAGATTTGGCACCTCGCGGGCGCGAGGTGGAGTTGTATAGACCGTCGGTGCAGCGAGAGGGGAGACCTCCGCGTGGAGAGAGACGCGGACGGGATGAGGCTGCGGGGCGACTGGCAGAGCCTGCGAGACCGGCGAGGAGGCACCAATTTGATGACCCTGGTGTGGGGCCATCACACGCTCCTCCGGCGGCGGCCGGAGGTGATCTTGATGATATACGCCGTCGTTTGGAGACGGTATTTTAGGACGTGCCTGAGGGCATGTGGATCCTCATCCAGGACGAGGAGTTCCTGGAGTAGTGCATCGGGTTACCGCCACCATGGCGGTCGATCGTGCGATGAGTAGCTATGCTTGCCGCCATGACTAGTGGACACCTGCTGCCGGGGCAGGAGGGTCCTGCAGGTGCTCCACCACCACCGCCTAGGGCAGGTAGGGGTGGGCCACCACCTCCTCCTGAGGGAGGAGCAACTGGGGGTACGATAGAGGCACCCTGATGTATTATGTAGTTTGTACACTGTTTTTGATAGGTTGGTGAGCCGATTTTTTATACCGAGATGTGGTACGGGCCGGAGGGCCGATGTATTTTGGTTGTATGTAAACATTCGGATGGCCGGGGAGGCCTTGATATATATATGAGTATACACCTTTTTTGAGATCCATACGTGGTTTACATGTGTTTTTTGTGTTGATGTTGATGATGTTGATTCTATCTATATGCTGTGACAGGATATATGAAATGTTTATGTATGTGTAGCTTGATGTGATATATGCCAATTTAGCACCATGTTAGCTATGTCATCTGTTGTTTGATTCAATTCTCTTGGAATATGTGTAAATGTAATGGAATCAAAATGTCGATATAATAATATAACCTGCAGGTATTTGCGAAAGAGGCACCGATCGCGTACATGGTACACATTGTTGAGTTGGAGAACGACCAGTTGAGAGTCGAGGAAAACACTAAGGTGACGAATATGATGATGCTGGGCGTCAGTAAAGAGGCCAATGATATCCATGTATTTGGCTTGGTTATTGGTTGCTAGTCCTAAACAGATGCCGCTGGAATGTAGCATTTCATGTGAAGGGGTGTAGAGAGCCCAAGCAGCCGAAGCGAGATTTTGTGTCCAACAGCTGGCGCCATCGGCATAACCAATGTGGTAAGTTGGTGGAGGAGTCATCTGTCAATAGCACAAAGGATAGTTTATATGAGGGAAAAAAGATTAAAAACGCTAGAAAAGAAAAGAACCTAAAGTAGCGTGACTACATTTAAGCATAAAAAATTTTGAGGTATAACCCATTGACGGGTTCTTTGAGTGAGAGGCCTTCGGGGGAGGCCAGGATGTATGCGCCTTTGGTGAGGCAATGTTGGATGATGTAAGGGCCATGCCAAAGTGATTCGAATTTGCCGTGGCCAAAGGTGTCATGAGCGATATCATAGGCGAGGACTAGGTCGCCTTCGTGAAATGATTGCAGGTTGACATGGCGATCAAAGGTAGCCTTGGATCATTTTTTAGCTGCCTTGTTGTTCTGTAATGAGGATCGACAATCCTCATCCAGAGACTCCAAGTTCAACAAGCACTGCTCCATTGGAGCAGTGTCAGGTAAAAGCTCGATTGTGGTGCGAAGGGTGGGAATTTCGCACTCGATGGGAAGAGTTGCCTCGACCCCATGGACTAAGTGAAATGGTGTGAAACCCGTGGCGGTATTCACTGCCGTTCGATAAGCCCATAGCAAAAAAAATAACATATGATACCAATTGGTTTTGTGTTTATTAACCGTGTGTTGTAACATGGTCTTGAGGACTTTGTTCACTGCCTCGACCTGTCCATTTGACTGAGGATAGTATGGTGAGGCAAACTCGTGAGAGAAGCCTAACCGAGATGAGAGTTCGATGAAGATCTCGTTTTCAAAATGTTTCCCATGATCAGAAACTAGTTGGAGTGGTACTTCGAACTGGGAGATAACGTGGTTGAAGAAAAAACGCGCTGCAGTGTCAGCGGTATTGTTGAAGGTGGGCATAGCTTCAGCCCATTTGGTGAAGTAATCGACAGCGACAACAATGTATTTGTGACCATTACTGGAGGGGGGATTACAAGTCATAAAGTCAATGCCCCATTTACAAAAGGGGCCTACAGTAATGACAGGGTGAAGAAGAGTAGGGGGTGCGCGGGCTTTGTTGGCATAGAGCTGACATTGCTGACATCGTTTCACGGCATGAATGCAATCATGAAACAGGGTAGGCCAAAAGTAACCGGGCCGGATAATCTTTTGAGCCGTGGCGATGCCCGAAAGATGGCCCCCACAGGCACCGTTGTGGCAGTCGTTTAAGAATCTGTCGGCCTCGTCAATAGTCAGGCAGCGACGAAGAATGGTGTCGACGCCCCACCAATATAGGATGTCGCCGATGAGGAGATAGCGGGGAGCCTGATGGCGAATGCCCCGACGATCATCTCGTGATAGGTGATTACCGAACTTTTGAGTTTGTAGGTAGACAAGAAGGTCTCCATACCAGGGATCATCAGAAGCGATGTAAAAGAGATGTTCATCAGGAAAGTCAGTATTGACGGGGGTACTAGGTGTGTTAGAGGGAAGGGCCGTGACAAGTTCGGCGAGAACGAGGGCCTTTTTACTCTTAGGTGTTGAGAACTCAAGCTCGTACTCATGAAGGATAACGATCCATCGAGCGAATTTTCTGTTAACTTGGCAACGACTAAGCAAATATTGCATAGGGTTGGAATCTGTGGCGACCTTGGTGGTACGAAGCAGAATGTAGTGACGCAATTTCTAGACTGCGAGGACAACTGCAAGAGCGAGTTTCTCTTCATGTTTGTACTTCAAGGGTGGTCTTGAGAGGTTCTTACTGACGTAGTAAATGACGTGTTCACGATTGCCATCTCTGAGTTGGATGAGGACACCGACTACTGATACAGCTGATGCTAATACATAGAGGATGTAGTCACGATTGTAGTTAGGTGCACTAATCAAAGGTGCATTGGAAAGTGCTTCTTTAAGATCATCAAACGACTGTTGGGCGTAGTCGTCCCAATGAAAAGGGATGTCGTGATGCATTAAGCGAAGGAAACCCTGTGCGCGCATAGCATAATCAGGAACAAAGCACCTAAGAAAGTTGGCTTTGCCCTGCAGACTCTGTAGTTGTCGCAAATTCCGAGGAGGTGGAATTTTGGTGATGGCTTGGACTTTGAGGGGGTCCACGGTGATACTGCTTTGTGAAACAATAAAACCGAGGAGGCATCCTGCGGTGACGCAAAATACACACTTGAGAGGGTTCAAGCGGATGTTATATTGACGACACCATTGAAAGATGATTCATAAATCATCGAGGTGTTGGGAACGCTTCTTGGATCAAGCAGTGAGGTCGTCCAAGTAGGCGATGATGATTGTAGCCAGATCATGAAAGATGTATGTCATGGCCCGCTGGAAAGTTGCACCGGCATTTTTGAGGCCGAAGGGCATGAAACGATATGCGAACGTACCCCACGGGGTAATGAATGTGGTTTTGTACTGATCGGCTGGGTGGATTTGAATTTGGTTATAGCCAGAGAATCCGTCCATAAAGGAGAGAGCCTCATGGCCGGTGCAATCATCGATAATTTGGTCGATGAAAGGCGTTGGGAAGTTGTCCTTTGTACATGCATTATTGAGATCGCGAAAATCGGTGCAAACGAGGATAGATCCCTGTTTTTTGTCGACGGGTACAGGGTTGGAAACCCATGAAGTATAAGCGATGGGGTAAATGAATCCAACCGTACGCAATTTGTCAATTTCGTCTTTGATGGCCGCGGCCTTGGCTGGGTGTAGCAGTCACTATTTCTGGCGAACTGGTGTGATGTCGGGCTAGGTGTCGATGCGATGTTCAATGATAGAGGGGTCGAGGCTAGGCATCTCCATGTATGACCAGGCGAAGACATCCCTATATTCCTGGAAGAGGGTTTTGTATGCGGTGATTTCCTGAGGAGTGCAAGCAGCTCCAATGATAATTTCTTCGATGATGCCCGGTTTAATGGAAATGTCGATTTTGATGGTGGGGGAAATGTTAGCCAGATTACCTTCTTCAAAAGCGTCGGGTGCAGGAATGGGATTGTTGAACCAATCGATAGGCCCTGATGGGATAAAGTCTTTGGTTTCGACTGCATAAATGGGATTGTGGCTAGGAGGCATGAGGGCATCCTGCGGAAGGAAGAGTGCACGATGATGTAGTGCGTCCCAGGGAGCGTCCGGGCATTGTAACTCTTCCAGTATTTCTTCGTCGCATTGGAAACGACGGGAATATAAAGGATCGTGAGGAGTGATCTTAGTGATAGTGTGAGTGCCCCCTGTTGAAGAAACAGAGGGGGTATCGCTAGGAGAGGGTGTGGGTTCACTCGACATAAACCATATATTGAGGTACTGAGGAGTACCTGCAGTAGTGGGATGGAGATTCTCCGCAGGGGGATGAGCGGGAGAGTTGGGTGGGTTACGAGGTAAATCCTCAGACATGTTATCTAAGAACCAAAGAGGCGTTGGGAGTGCCTCGGGTTCAGGAGAGACGACGTGAAGATTCGCTAGTGGCGAAGTAAGGTCAATTACTTCCTCTGCGGGTTGATGCAGCAGGGCTAATTGACGTTGCCGATATTCGATGATCATTGGACACTGGTATGTAAAATGAGCCAATGAATCGCAAAGAGAGCAAGGGCATCGCATGCATTCATTGACTGAAGTAGTGACATAGCGAATGTCAGTGAGTGGTGTGGTGGATGACGTAGCAGGGCATGGGTTGTTCTGAAAGTCTTGGCTTATGATAGTTAATGCCTGCCAGAAACGAGGCAGTGTTGGACAATGATGGGTGTAATGGCCATACTCAGAACAGATGGCACACGCGAATTTGGTCTTCAACCCTTTACTACTAGAAGGTTGAGTGGTAGCAGTAGTAATGGGTGGTGTGGGGGTTGAATTGGGGGGAATCAAATTCCGTAATTCTGGTAGTGATGGGTAGTTGTTGGTTTGGTGACCCTCTTTGTCACACAATGCGCAAGGCGGTGGGATGCGCGGAGGAAGTGGAGCTGTGGGCTCCTTCTGCTTTCTTCTGCCCCCAGCCATAGCAGGGGGGGGAGGTAGTATGGGGGTAGTGGGAGTGAGGACAGGAATATTCATGGGGAGTCCTACCTATGGGCGAGGGACCATCTCAGGTGGATGTAAGTACCACACTGGGATTGCTAACACCATATTGGGTAGTGTGAGCATTGAAGCTACCTGGAAAGCTTCTATACTAGGTGGAGGGTAAAAGAAGGGAATTTGGGTGAGGGGTCGGGGAATTGTTTCCCAAATGGGACTAGGCCCTTGAGGGGATGTGGATTCGTGGACTGTGGGTGTCGACGAATGTGCAGGAGGCTCTTGTGGGAGTGTTGCTACGACTGTTGAGACGTCAGGAATGACTGAAGCCTCCTGAGGAGGATGAGTATCCTCCTGGTGAGTGATGACGCATACTTGACTAGGGGGAAGGAGTGGTGGTGCTCCATGGTACGTCCCTAACAAGGATGGATCTTTAAAAATCCCAGGACCCATCTCTATGAGTGGATATACTTCCTTATTGGTGTGAATGAGAGGAAGAATGTTATCGAGACTGGTAGATGGGTTTGGCTCGTAATGTGAGACTTGGTCAATGGTTACAATCTTTCCATTGTGAGGGAACATGATTGTCCGAAAGACGGATGATGCGACTGCCTTCATAGCATACATGTAGCTACGTCTGAGCAAGATATTGTAATCGAGCTGAGCATCGATAACTTCGATGTCAATGAGAATAGTTTTGCTTCCAAGTTCTACGGGGACATTTTGGAAGAGCCCTTCAGGAGAGGATGGTCGTTCGTCATAAGATCGTAAGGTGATAGCGGAAGGTATCAGTTCCGGGGAACCAAGCTTCTGCCATACTGTTTTGGACATGATGCATGTAGATGCCCCTTCATCGATGGACGGTGATGTTCCATATTTTTACTGGTATTTGAATAGCAACTGCGGTGGGAAGACGGGGTTCACAGCTATCAAGGTCAAAGGTGATGAGTCGAGTATCGGCAGGGTCGACTGCGCCCAGAGAGGAAAGTAGTGATTTTCGCTAAGTAGGACAAGTCTAGAGGACTTCCAAAACTGACATGGCAGCCGAAGATTGGGCTAAGTCATCTACCAAGTTGTAATTATGAGCGGCCCTAGCCTGTGGGTTGTGGACATTCCTGCACAATGGGATGCGAGGGATGCGTAACGGTGGTTCAGTGGAAGGGCGAGGGATCACTAACGGAGGTCTCGTCGGTGTAGGGTTTGTTTCTGGAGGTGTAGGGGTAGACTCAGCTGTTGCAGGATACTGACGATTGCGTGTTTGCAGAAGGATTTCTTCCTCACTGGTGAGGAGAATTGTTCACTCTGCTGGATTGTTGGGATTGTGGTATTGGCCCACCTGAGGTGGGGGATGTTGCGTGTCCTGCTGGGTGTTTATCACACCTTGATGTGGGATAGGATTTTGCAGCAAGGTGGGAGGGGGTTGTTGCGCATATTGTTGTGGTGCCTGCTGAGGGGCGGGTTGCGCAGGGGAAGGGGGAATACTCCCAGAGTCTTTCAACCTTTTGAAATCAGCGATCTGTGGGCAATGGTGAGTGTAATGACCATATACGCCACAAAGAGCACAAGGGTGGATAGTTTTAACCGTATTCCGCCCTTGGCATTTGTTGTTATTTCCCCCTTGGGGGTTTTGGTTCCCTTGGTTCTGGTTTCCCCTAGTGGGTTGGTGTTGTGGGGGTTGATTCCTGCCTTGACCAGGATTGTTGTTATTCCTATTCCTCCATTTCCTCTTGGTGTTGTTTGAAGGATGAGTTGGATTGGTAGTGTTCAACTGTTCAAAATTTTGATATTGTTGAGCAACAGAGGGTTGAAAAAAATTTACCCCTGTATGAGGATGTGGGGGAGCCATGGGTTGTGGAGGACCCGGAAAGGGAAAGTAAGGGTTCTGTGGTGGTGCGGCTCCATAAGGTACATAGGAAGGCGTGGCGCTCTCACTAGTATTATAGGGTGATGTGAAGGGGGGACCACTGGTGTTTGGAAGAGGTGGATGTATGGGAGGTGTTGGTGGCGGTCCACTAATGGGTGGAGGTGTAATAACAAGATACGGATGTTGATAAGGGGGTGGGGGGTAATAAGAAGTGCCCCCATATGCGGGTGGGTATTGAGGCATTCCATACATCGATGGTGGTTGGGGTTTTGGACTATGGTGTGTGGTAGCACCTATTAGCTCGTCTACTGAGTGAGACATCCCTGGTTTGTCTTGACCAAATGGCATAGGTTTCGAGAGATCAGGAAGTACCATGTATAAGTACCCTGACTGTGTGTAAATGAGGTCATATTGTTGGGCTTTACTGATGGCTTCCTCTTCGGATTGTGGGAAGGTGGAAGCTACATCCTTACCAAGGAGAGCGACAAGTGATCTAAGAAACCAGTCAAGACATTGTTGTTTGGTGGTTTTTTCTTTACACAAACTACGTCGCCTACGCCATTCATGAATATGGTCACCAATATGGGTGGTTGAGGACTGTTTGAAATTAGACAGTAGTTCTAGACCATTGTCATGTCGGATGGGTAATTGGGTGGGTTGGTGATCCCTCCTTGAGAGGAAGTGGGTCCCCCGCTTCCGTGCAAAGGAGAGCCAGTGACAGTATGACCTTGGGAAGTGGACCCAAGTAATGTAGAACCAAGCAAGGATGATCCTAAGATAGTGGCACTCACAGGAGTGTGTGAAGGAGATACTGACGAGCGGGTACAACCAGATACTCCCCCTAATATAGGAGGAAGGTTGAGCAAGCGTCGTGAACGACGGGGGTTCTGTGGTTCCCCTATGATGTCAGACTAGTTGTATGAAATGTGTGCAACAAGTGGTAAGAGAAACTATAGAAACAAGAACCTTTTGTTGTGATTGTCTACACAATATATATATCAAAGTCAAACTGTAATCAGATGTGCATCATACATAAATGAGAAAGAAGCATATATGTGGGTAAGAGGGTTTTTGTCCACGTGGGGGAATAAAAAAGAAAGAAAATGCTCGTGTCCTAGAAGACATAACGTCCTTCCTCTCAAATAGCACCGGACCTTCCAATAGCTCTCAACAGTGGGGTCTGAAGTCACCAGAAGAGACACTAGTGAAGGATGAAATAACTGGTTATAATGAGGGGTAGAGGGTGCAATATCCCAAAAGAGCTGGCAATACTTCCCAATAGCCACACAAAATCCAATCAAGGTGCGATTGCAGCCCACAATCGCCACCTGGGTAGATGTCCTAAAATTGGTCACTAGGTACCTTGGTCCAAGCGCGGCATTTAGATTTTCGGCCTAAGAAATGGGTCACGGGCTG
>ML789080.1:723762-740818 GCA_009831015.1 Picea engelmannii | reverse complement strand
CATGCTGAGAATGTATGTGATGGATAAACCATCAAGGTGGGAAGACTACCTGCATTTGGTAGAATTCACCTACAATAATGGGTATCATACATCTCTGAAGATGAGCCCATTCGAAGCACTTTATGGAAGAAAGTGCAACACTCTAGTGAGCTGGGATAATCCAGCTGACAGAGTAGTAGTTGGACCTGAGCTACTCAAAGAGATGGAAGATCAAATGATAAAAATCAAACAGAATCTGAAAGCTGCCCAGCACAGGTAGAAAAGTTACGCTAATAGTAATAGAACCCATAAAGAATTCAAAGTGGGTGACCATGTTTTCCTGAAAGTGAAAACTAACAGGAGTTCCCTAAAGTTGGGAAGTTGCGCCAAGTTGGCAGCAAGATTTTGTGGGCCATTTGAGATCTTGGAAAGGATTGGACCAGTTGCATACATGCTTGCATTACCTGCATCTATGAATGTACATAATGTGTTTCATGTTTCACTGCTTAAGAAATATGTACCTAATGCTAATCATGTTATCGATTGGACTGTGATTCAGGTGGAACCAGAAGGTGTCCTGCAAGTACATCCTGTATGCATATTGGAAAGGAAAAGCAAATAGCTCCAGAGTCGAGCTATAGAGATTGTAAAGGTCCAGTGGACCTGGTACGGTCCTGAGGACATGACATGGGAGCATGCAGATGTTATGCAGGCAGAGTACCTGCACCTTTTTGAAAATTTTGAAGAACTTGCAGATGCGATGTAAAGTTGCACTGGGGATAGTGCAAAAATAAGGGGAGGGGGATTGTAGTGTCCCCAAGGCCGAGCCCCGTTATAGATCATGATATATGCAATGAATTGTAAATGTGTTCTATAGGCTGGTGAGCCAAGTTTTGTATAATCTGTAAGGCTTATGTGGTTGTTAGGCCAGGAAGCCTAAGTGTTTGAGGGCCAGGAGCCTGTTGTTGTACTTGTATGTATGCAGAATAATCAATAAAATATAAACACCGCCAGGTGCATACCGACCACAATGAATGAGTGAAGGGGGACTGAGTGTCCACAGAGTGGGCAAGAAACTAGGGGCTAGAAGGTGGGAAAGGGGCTAAGTGTTGAGCCTAGGGGCTTAGGACTGGAATAATATTTTAACATTATTTCCTAAAATGCCATGTGCATATTATTTTATCCTAAGTTCCTAACAAAAAGGAAAGGTGTGTACAGGGAGGCATATGGATGGAACGCATGCAGTTCCCAAGGTGACAAATGCCCACCCTGACACATGCAAATAAAATAGAAAGGAACAACCATGGGGGGAGGATCTCTCGCATTCCATGCGACCCGACTGCCCTGAGCAGGAGCTGTGTGAGCCAGTCTGGAAGAGACCTCATGTATGTCTGTTACAAGGAAGAAGTCGGGGTTGGGTGCTGAAGAATGCGTGTTTACCTTTGCTTAGAGCTGTGGAGTCTGTCTGTGAGAGAAAACTAGTGTGTGTGTTCCCTGAACTAAATGTCCATGTCAATTTCGAGGAAGAGTCTCTGTTTTCCCAGGAAAAGTTGAGCGAGCTGGTGCATGGATCCTATTCTGAAATCTTGACCGTGAGAACATCCTGTGACTGCTGAACCGGTTCTTGGGAAGCCTGTGTCCATTTTCCCTATGTTTGTGGTGGCACACAATTCTAGACTACGTGAGGCTTGTTGGCCTGTGGACGACTCCCTCCAGGTGAGAGAGTGCGCAGAGGAAGGAGAGAGATCTTGGGAAGAACCCTGTAGCTGCCATAGAACACAGAGACTTCCGGTCCAGTCTGTTCCTATAACCCAAGGTAAGCGATACTAGCAGCCGAAGGACTGTCCAGGTGACAGAGAAGGTGCACTCTCCTGGGGTGGAACAGGCATGTGGGGAATGAGGGTCTGTGGGTAGTGAGCGTGGGAGATTCCTGGGAGAGTATTCTTCTTGGTGGTTGTGTGTGACTGAATTCCCTGTAACCTCAGCCTAAGTCTAGATTCCTTGCCCTGGGGTGGAGCTCAGTCCCAGCTCGGGGGTGACCCACTGTTGAGTAGAGGAGCAGTGTGGTCCACGGCTGGGAGGTTAATGGAAGGCCTGCATTTGGTTGGTGGATTCTCCACTATCACAAGATAAGTGTTTAATTATATTTTTACCACATTTTATCATGACTGTACTGGATCTATTATCATGTTTTCCGCTGTGTAAATGAATTACTGTTGAAAGCTATGGATTGTCTAATTATAACAGTATATATATGTTTATTCTGAGAATTAAAATGTATCTCTTTGTTGTTACGCATGTGATCATACAATTCTGTATGTTTTATGTAAAATTCCATGTACAGATGGGTTAGCGAGAGGTTTGAAAGCCTCGGTAGTGAAAAGGGTACACTACAACATTGGCCTCTAGTAACTACTTCTCACATCACCTAGCTACTTATTTATACTTTACAAAAGGGGCCTAAACATGGGTAAACCCATGGGCCGACATCCCGTACCCATTACGTAAACCCTAAACCCAAAAATCCCACAAAAGGGGGTGAGATCCCGCAATCTCCGCTTCGCCTGGGTGCTCCGTCTTCGACCAGCCTGTCAAAGTCCCAAAAATGGTCAAACGCAAGAAAGGTTCTCCAAAACTTGTTCAAGGGCCAATAGGCCCCCAACACTCACTTGTGACTCATCCCGAGTCACTCTGATCTGGGCACTTCTGCTTCAAAGGCCTCGAGTTGCCTTAACTTGCTGCTTCACCAGAGCCTCCTGCTCGACGAATTCCTGAATGACTGTCTTGGTGACAGGTCCTTCCAAGTGTTGTTCCACTATGGTGACCACTTGTTCTAGCTGTGCAACTTGTCATTCGATCTCTTCAAAAATTGTGTAGGCTTCATCCTACACCGACTGGAGTCTCTGGGTCACTTCCATGACTCTACTCTGGATGGCATTGACCTATTGTTGAACTACGTGCACCTCCTATGACCTTTTCATCGTTTCTACTGCCAAAAGATGCTTCGGTTGTGCTTGTACTATTGATGCCTGTTGCTTCACCTCCTAGAGCTGTGACTCCAATTTCCTCAGCTCCAGGTCTTTTGCAAGGTGCTCATAGGTATGTGCACTTTGGGCACTCAATTGCTTACATTCTAAGGCCAATGCCTTGATTATTTCGACTGCGCTCCTAGCAGTTTCTTCCCTCTGATCTCACACTTCATGCGGAGTGCTCGACACTGCTTGCAATTCCAGTTCTGCTACTCTTGCTTGGAGTTTTTGAATGGCTTCAATGAGCTTCCCCACCTGGCTCTCAGTTGTCTCTTCTGCCATCTGTGCCAATCCCGACACAGAGAGAAGTGCTCGAGTGACTGCTTCTTTAACTCTCATCTGCTCTGCGAGCAACTATTCTCTTTCTTTATGTAGCTACTCTCTGTCCTCTGCAAAATTCGCCTGGAGGTCATCTTTCTCTTGCTACGCAACCCAATGTTGCTCTAGGTCTTCCTCCTTTGCTTACTTTAGGGCTTTGTGGCCTGTTCGTTTTCCTCATGTACTCGATGAAGGCGAGCCTCTGTTTCATTTGCTAATCTGCGTAGTTGGGCAGGGTCATCTCCCACTTCTATACCCCCTAATGACAATGACGCAGTATACACTGCATGGCTTGAATAGAGATCCTGTTGTACCCCTTTGAGCTCTGCCTTGATCCTATCATACACTGTCTCTTGTTTTGTTTCATTTCACTGCAAAATGTCCTCCGAGGTACCTGATACAGCTGTGATGATGAGTTCAATATCATCCACTGTAAGTACAATCTATAATTGAGGCTTACTGGCTTGTGACTTCTTCCGCAATGAAGGTTTCTTCGGGGAAACCTTTCTTTTCTTCAACATCTTGGCCTCTGTAAGGGGATCTTTCGGTGGTGTCACTTCGCCCTATTCCTACTTGTCTTCTTCCCCTTCCTTCTCTTGGCTTACTTCGTCGTCTCTAGGTGAATTGAATGCTGTTTTCTCCAATGCGTTGTTTATTTCCTGCACTTCTTCCTTCTTCTTCTTCTTCCTTGTGTTGCTTGTTCCATCATACTCTTCTCGGGTGACCGCAAGACTTCCAATGAGGTCGGGGTCAAAGAGTTCTATCTGTTCGATAGGTACAAGGAATTATGCAGGCCATTCCTTGGTTATTTCCTCCATGTCTTCCTCGGTCAACTTGTAGTAAGACTGTAGCTCCTCCTTTCTTTCATCCCTATGTGCAGTGATATATATGAAATGCCTATCTGCATGGAAATTCACGAGTGGCTTGAACCGATGCAAAGTATTCGGAGTCATTCGGGGGAATGACTCAATGGCTCACTTGATCTGGAGATAATAGGTGTGGAAGACAACGTTTGACTACCACTGCTTTTCCATTTCACTCGAGTACCACAAGGTGGTGAACCTCGAGGCTAGTGGTTCAGATAGCTCGACTTCTGGGAAGGTCTCTCCCTCTGGCATCTCCCAAGCAACAAAGGCAACTAGAATCAGCAACCATCTAAAGTGTAACTCATAGCCCTAGTCCTATGCTTTGCGATAATCTTTCTCCAACTGGTTGATGAGGTAGCTCACCCAGTTCATTTGCATGCCTTCAATGCACTTTCCTGTGAGGTTGACGATTAACCCCGTGACCTGCGTTGGTCTATTCTTCCTAACAAGCTTACCAATGATCAACTGGCAAGCTATGCACACTGTGCCATTTTGGATGGAGGCTACCTTGTAGCCCATCTTCTCTTTCTCTACATCATTGTAGGTGTCCTTTATTTGTTGTACCAGGGTGCGATCTGTAGCCTTCCCTGGGTAAAACTCCTGAGGGTCCAGTCCCTGCATGCTCAATCCAGTGATCTGGTTGATCAACGTTGGATCTACAGTGATGTGCCTATCCAACCACATGTAACTGCCATGGTAGCACGATAGGAGGATTTTAATGCATGCGTTAACCTCCCGATGTCTGTTGAAGTATGGTATCTTCATCACATTAAGGATTGTTGATCTCACAATGTCCATGGTCCATGGCTGGGGGACTATCTTCGACTTCTTTCCCATTGTCTTTGTCAAGTACTTATGTGGTGTGAGAATTCCATAATTATTTCGATCTCCTAAGTTGAAATCACTGATCTTGAGCATCAGAATCTGTCCCAACTGTGGTCCAACTGCGCATATCCCCTTCAGGAGGTACACAATGATCAGTGTGTAGTCGAAATCTCTCAGGATGCTATCATGATTAACTGCTCTAGCCAGAGGTAGGATATAGTCGGGTAAGACCGACGGGATGAGCTTTGCGTTTGCCAAGTTGTCGTGATGCTTACTTCTTTTCTCTTTCGTAGATCGGGATGGCCCAGATCAATGTGCAGTCGACGAGGATGCTTGCAATCCTCTCGTCAACGAGGCCTATACTTCTGTGGACATGACCTTCTCATCCATAAGTTCAATCAAAATCTCTTTGACATATTTCTCTACTGCACTAAGTTCGTCCGACATGCACGCTCTAGATCAGATATCTCGGGTAGGTGAACAGACGCTCAAGGTAAACAAAGTGGTCAGCAAGGTTTGAAATTCACATCATAGTAGCAATCAGTTCTCTATGGGCTAGAATATATCAGTTTGCAAAAGTGTCCTCGGTGAAACATTCGATGGGATAAATAGGCAACGTCGTAACGGATTCCTCCAACAGGTCGAAAAGCCTCAATCAATATGATTCCATCTGTTATGGCGTGGTCCCAACAGTCTAATGGTGATATTTCTAGAAATAACTATGTTTCTAACCATTATGGAGCATCGTTCTAACAGTCGGGATGCCTCCAATGGTCATATTGATTAGCCATGGTGAAGTGCCAATCTGCGTTGTTCTACTATTCTAGCAAGGTTCAAGTTTTGCAAGCCTTCCTTCCGCGAAGTCCTCTCTGGAATCTCCTGCAATTTTTTTAGCTTTGCTTTCTTCTTACTGAGTTTTTTTGCTTTCTTTCTTGTGATCTACATCTCTGTATTCCTCTTTCCATTCTTGTTCTCATCTTCTCTTAGTAAAGGGGCTTCACACTGTTGAGAATCTTTCAAAGGGTTCGAGAGTAATACTTCTTCTCTTACTGTTTCTGGAGTAGGTGCTCTACTCTCCTGCATGGATAGGTTCTTTAATCCTTCTTGCATTCTTTCAATTTCAACATCCAGGTCTCTGGCCCTTAATTGCTTTGACTTGTCCTCTTGTTCTTCTATTAAGCGTGCTATTCTCCTAGCCATGAAATCCCTTAATTCTTGCTTTTTTTTTTCTCTAGCTTCCTCTTCTTCTTTCCTTCGGATCCGATCTCTCTCAATCCAAGTCCTTCCTAACAAAAGTGCAAAAGGAGCATTGTTCTCAACAAACTTAATGACCTTGAATTCTTCTTCTGTTGATGTTCCATGAGAAGTCATAGGTGCATGACTAAGTCTTCCACATAGGGTTATAATCTTTCCTTTAAACAAGCCTATCCCTCCCAATGAAGGAATCATAGCAGGCTTTCCCAAAATTTCCCAAGTACTTTCTGGCATAATATTCACTTGTGTTTCCTCATCCAGAACACAGTCTATGTCGAATTCTCCTATTCTTGTTTCTATGCACTCCTTTTATTTTAAGATCTCTAGTAAATTGATGTCTCTGTGATCATTCAGTGTTTCTTTCATCTGCAATAATATAGTCTCTGATTCTTTCTGGTTCACTAGTATATTCTTAGTCTCTGATTCTTTCTGGTTCACTAGTATATTCTTAGTCTCTAATTCTTTCTGGTTCACTAGTATATTCTTAGTCTCTTGATCTTCTTCATGGTTTTCTTGTCTCATGTTCATCTTCTCAACTTTAGCAATCATTCTAGGGAAATCCAAAACCTCATGTCCATTAGCTTTACAACAAAGGTAAGTAGGACCTACACCAGGGCATTCCTTAGCAATATGTCCCATTCTTATGCAACTATAACATAGTGTCAACCCTCTCTTTCTCCTGAATGATCCCCAACCTTTCCTATACTGCACACTGGGATCACAGTGATGAATCTGCAAAAAATTCCTTCTAGGATCCTACATCCACTTGATAGTCCAAAAATCATTTCTATGCATGGGAATAACATATCGTTCACTAAATTTATCATATCTATTCATATCAAATCTTCTTTCATCTAGTCATTCCCTAGTGTTCAGACTAGGACAAAACCTATCAAACATACCTAGATCCATTCTTTTGAAACAACAATTTCCACTTATCTTACCTTTATCAGAGCACAAATCTTTAAGATCTTACCTCTTTTCCTCAGATCCAGTTCCTTTCTTAGCACAAAGCTTCACAAGTCAAGTAGAATACTGCGCACTACAACAACAGATCCACACACAGAGCTTTCTTTTCTTCAGTTCCCAACAATCATAGTTTCAAGTCCTGGCAATGAAACCATTTGTTGGCACAGGGGTAGACCTAGGTTTCAACGCTTCAATAGTACACCAACAAAACCCTAACTATTGGCCCTTTCAACAACACCTGCGAAGCAGATGAAGTCTCACCTGAGGTAGAGGCAAGGGGGGTTGCAGGACTCAGATGTCTGCAACCTAGGTGGGACATAGATCTGTGATTACAACACTTAACAGATAAATTAGCAGTTAACATTCATTAGTCTTTAACCCTTATTCACATCACAGGTAAAAACCCTAATTACAGATCAACGCAATAACAACCAAGATCCAACACAGTTAACCATTCAGCACATAGCATCAAAATATATCTAACCTTCATTCATATTATTCATCACTAAGCTACTATATTAGATGCATCTAACATAAGGATTACATCAATACCATATCAACCACAGCGCATAAAGCAAACACAACACATGATATATATGGTTCACCCCCAGCGTGGGGTTACATCCACCAACTCTTCTTCTTCTTTATTAGCTTCTTCAATCTCCTTACAGGCACCAAGATACAAAGCCTACTCTGCATAGGACAGGAGATCTGTGTGCACCTCACTAGATCCTCCTTCCCCAAGTTAGTTCACAACACAAAGCCTTACACAGTCTACGCACAAAGCTTCGTACAATTAGTTGCACTTAGCTCTGCAACTCTTAACACATAGTATGCACAAAGCATTCACAACTATTTTCACTTAGCACATTGGCCTCTAGTAACTACTTCTCACATCACCTAGCTACTTATTTATACTTTACAAAAGGGGAATAAACATGGGTAAACCCATGGGCCGACATCCCATACCCGTTACATAAACCCTAAACCCAAAAAGCTCGCAAAAGGGGGTGAGATCCTGTGATCTCCGCTTCACCTGGGTGCTCTGTCTTCGACCAGCCTATCGAAGTCCCAAAAATGGTCAAACGTGACCAAGGTTCTCCAAAAATTGTTCAAGGGCCAACAGTTCTCCATCTAGATCAAGAACGCTCGCAATGGTGGCAATGGAGAAAAAATGCATGCCAAGGGTATGTGGCTTAGACACACTTTGTGGCAGAGCTTTATGAACGCTTTGACACTGACACCAACCATTTAACTCGTTTGACAAAGTTGAAACAATCTCGCACAGTGGAAGAATTTATATCTTCTTTTGAGCGACTAACTTTTCATATAGAGGGCATGTCTGATGCTTTTTTCCAAGAATGTTTTATCAGTGGCCTCAAGGATCACTTGTAAATTTGGGTCATTTTGCGATGACTCTTTCGATGTTATGTCGTGGATATTGCGACGAATCTTGCATCTCCCAAAAATCACTTCATGTGCTATGGAAAGTGCGATGAACCTTAAACAATGTCGCAAGCATGACAAAACTAGGAAGTTGTCACACAAGCGACAAAGAAGAGATAGCGTCGCATGAGCAACAAGCTATGGAGGTCGTCGCAAGAGTGACAGGTTAGAGAGATCATCGCAAGAGCGACAATATAGGGAGATCATCGTAAGAGCGACGATATAGGGAGATTGCCACACAAGAGACAAGTTAAGGTGATTGTCGCACAAGCGACAAGTTAGCGAGATCGTCACAAGAGCGACAATCTGAAGAATCTTGTGATGAATCAACTATCGAAGGGATCATTGCAAGAGAGACGAGTTCAAGGAATCTTGCGATGAAATTGCTATACAATTTTTCGTCGATTGTATAGCAATTTCGTCGCAAGATTCCTTGAGGTCATTGCTCTTGCGACCACATATATTTATTTAAAAATAAAATAAAATTTGATGCCCTTATTCACAGTATGTTCATCATTGTTTTATTCATAGTATGTTGAGCCAATTATAAAAGGATTTTTGAGCAAAAAATTTTGCCAAACATCTATAACATTCATTAATAAAAATTCACTAATAAAACACAAGTACAATATTGAACTACAATATACCCTAAGAAATACTAAACCATATAAAAAAGTATATATAATGAAAACAATTAACAACCAATCATTTAAAAATAGTGGTGTTTTTAAGCACAAGGAGGGAAATGTTCTCTAATTTACAATGGTGCCATTATTCATTTTGTTGTACTTATGATACTCGCGCACAACTTCCTACTCTATTTTCACCTTTTAGATTTTCTAACCTATGTTTTGATATGAATCTGAACAACGATTTGATATTTCAAATCTGATATGAAAGACAACAATGACAATTCTATCATCTAGGCATCCGAATTTTATGCAACTTGTGTACTAAAGTGGATGAATGATGAAACAATAGTCTGAAAAGTCAAAGATATTATTTCTTGATGTTAGTTTCCTTTCCTGTTTCCCGAGACTTCCCCATTTCCTGGAGTTTCCCACATTTTGTGTTGTTTTTTGTAAGATGTCTAGCCCATGTTTCCTTCTCTGGGTGGGTTCCATCTACAATTCAAGGACACTGACGGTTGCAGATAAATAATAAAACAATATTTTCCACAATAAATTCAAATTTTAAATTTATATCTGGCAGGGCACATGGAGAACAAAGGCACAATATTCTATTTAACTATCCAGATTATGAATCAACAGTTGCACACAAAGAAAAAACAAGCCTTTTCCAGAACTCATCACTCTTGTCAATGACAGGTCAAGAATCTTTTGGCACATGCAAAGTCTTTTAAGGAGACAAGGAGGTTTAAATTCAAATGACAAGGATTACTCACTTTTCTTTCATGATCAAATCTGTTATCTAATATTATCAAGGGTTTATCCATTGGGTACTTTTACTTGCTAATCCTCAGAGGTTGTCATTCATGCTAAAAAACTTCAAAATCCAAACAAATTTGAGATGTCTAAAACTTAACAACACTTAACACTCGCAGATTAAAAAAATGATTTCCACAAAAATGCAAATTTTAAATTTAAATCTGTCTGGGGACATGAAGAACAAAGGCACAATATTCTATTTAATTTTTAACTATCCATATGATTAATCAACAATTGCTCACAAAGAAAATGCAAGTCTTTTCCAGAACTAATCACTTTTGTAGATGACATGTTGGGAATCTTTTGGCACATTCAAAGTCTTTTAACGAGGTTTAAATTCAAAGAAAAAGAGTTATGCACTTTGTTTTCAATGATACAAATTTTCATCTAATATTATAAAGGGTTATCCATTAGTACTTTTACATGCCAATCCTTAGAGGCTGGCATTGAAATATGCCAAAACTCTTTAGAATCCAAACAAATTTAAGATGTCTAAAACTTAAAATCCCTAAATGTAAAATGTCCATTGATCAAAAGCAAAGAAAAAATCACCCATAACAATAAGAGCATAGGCTTAATGAACTTGCATTATAAGTGCTCGACGTCGATATTGTTCAAGGTAAAAGACAAAGTCCAAATCCAGATCCTTGAGAGTTGTTGTTTCTTCAATTTCAACTTTGTCTGTAGAGAGACCTTGAGATGAACCTTTTAGATCAAAGTGTTTATGTATGTGCAGCTTTGAGCATAACATATTACCTATAACTGTAAAACGGACCTATTCGATTTCCCATTTCAATTTATTAGAGATGATATTTCAACTTTACAAGGACTTGAAAAAATAGTTTTGCATTGGGTAACACTGTAATACACGGTCTTAGAGACAACTACTGCAACGGGAACATTTTTAAATACTCTAGACCTTGAAAACAAATCTTCTTCATAGAATTTGCAAAGATCTATATATAGTTAAACCTCAAATATTGAAATGTTATCCTGGACAATAAGGACAATCATATGACATTGCATGTAGAAAAAGAAACCTAATAAAGTACCTTATGGCCTCCAACTAGCTTGACAACATGTAGGCCAAAAAATTTAGTAAGCAGAGTGCTTTCATAGGTACGAACGTGATTATAATAATTTGGTAGCATTTGAATAAGTACTTGTAAATTGGTTGCATGAGCATGTAAGATAAGATAAGATAATTTATCTATGTCCAACAAATGACCACAATAGTAGGTCAAAAGGGACTAAAAGAGTACCACCATTGTAATACATAGTGGGACTTCCGTAGCAGCTCCTAGATCTAAGATAACAACAATAATTAAAGAGATAAGACACTTTTCCAAACTACTCAATGTTTAATAAAGTATGGACGTGCGATAATAAAATGCAGAAAATTACTCAATGACCAAAAGATAAAAAGGATATTAGCAGCCATAATTTTTCGTAATTAGATATTAGCAACTAGAATGGCTCATGAGTTTTGTTTTTGGCTTGGAGCGTGGGTTGAAATGGTCCACTCAACATCCATGAAGAAGAGCTATGGGCCATTAAAGAATTTCAGAAAAAATGCCTCCACATGCATTGGTTTGTCATTCATCCTCATTTTGGTTCCAATTATGTTGATGGGTTGAAATGGCTCACTCAACAACAAGGGTTCACCCTAGTGAGAAGTCCCAATTACATTGATCCTTTTTTGATATAGGGAAGCCATCCATATTTTGTCCCAGTAGCCATTATTGATTTGGGTTTTACCAATTTTGGTATAGAAGTGATGAATAAAACACATAACCAAACATATTACCACCATTATACCTATTAATAAGTTGACTGTGAAAATAAAAACATGAATATGAATAAATAGTTGAAAAACCCAAAATAGTTTTGTATTAATCAACTAATTACAACTTCATGCCTACAGGTTTAAACAAATATTTCTAGAAAATATAAATAAGAATGCAAACTCTAAACATGAGATAGTCTACAATGTAAAGGATGTTCCTACAACAACCCTAATTCTCAATAGATACAGAAGAATAGTCCACGACATATGCATCATAGGAATCACATCTCTCCATAAAATGCTTGGCCAAAGGTGAATAACATCCTTGTTTCCACTTTTCACTCTTTCATACATAATGTCTTCAGATTAAAATGTATAATCTCCCTTTTAGTATCATTACCTGGATGTTGTTTCCACAAGATACGTAAGATGAAATATACAAACTTTGTATCATATTTTAGAAAAAATAATTTAACATAAAGAAGTCAATTGACAACTTAATAAGATGCTCAAGTTTACTTCCTTGAGTTGAATCTCCTTTCATGGGATATGACATTGGTCACTTTGATAATGATTTTAAGGACACATTAATTGAAATGTTGTGTTATTGGGTTTCTAGGCCATTGACAATGTGCCCATATTTTCATTTTTTTAATTTGAAGCAATGGTAAGTAATCTCACAAAACTTGTAACAATAAAGTTTTATATCTTAACAAGACCTTTACAATGGTACAAATATCACACAAAACAATTTTTGGGTTCAAAAGTTATGGTGAAATTACTAAAATATGTGTTTCACAAGTTGCAAAAAGATGCATGTTGCATGTCACACAAAGTTCAAAGTTCACATATCACACGTTGCACCAAGTTCAAGTTTTGCATGTTACATGTCACACCAAGTTCAAAGTTAACAAGTCAGATCAATTTCAAAGTTCACATGCATGGAACAAATGATTTTTGCATGTTGCATATCGCATGTCACAACATTTTCAAAGATGGATGTTGCATGTCACAAGATTTTGAAAGATGCATGTCACAAGTTGTAATATTTTTTAAGTTCTTTTTATAGCTTCCAAAAACTTCTTATTGCATCTTCCCAAAAATTTATTTTTGCATTTTGTACCAAGTTTAAAGTTTGCACATTGCTTGGAAAAGATGCTTGCCACATGTCACATGTCACAAGACTTTCAAAGTTGCATACATCATGTCACAAGATTTTGGAAGTTGCATATTGCATATTCAAGTTCTATTTGTTTCCTAGACTCCATCGCCCAAGCACAAGGCACCAGGTCTTGCTTGGATTCTCATGTTATATCTTAAAATACAAAGAGATTACCATTCTTAAAAGACAAAGAGATACAAGTTTGGAACTCTTGAAACCCATAAACAAACAAGCATGTAAAATTTAAATCCAAACTTGAACAATTCAATCTTTTAAATTTCCCGTTTACCAATGCCTTCAAATCACTAGGATGATATCCATGGAGCCACAAATTGATGCATAAATTGTATGTCAAGGGCAATAGAACAAATAGAACCAAGGAGTATTGAATCAATATATACCAAGTCTAAGAGAAGCTGAAATTATCAGTAAGTGTATAACAAAATTACATTCACAGATATATACAAGCCATAGAAATAACCTTGTGTATATTATTAGATGAAAGAGTACCCATAATGTCAATGTATTATATGCATAATTACATTTTCAACTATATAATGTACATCTAACTGTCTTATAAAATTATTACAAATCATCAATTTCTTTTAGTCTTCTTTTGTGTTTTCCAGGTCTTAAATAATTCATCCATCTCCATGTCTTCATTTACTGGGTGCTCTTCAACAGCTGATGTTGTTTCATTCCTTTCACGATGAATACATTTGGTCTCGTAACCACGACGTGGATGTTGTTGTGAGGGGACATCACCTACAAAAAAAAAATATTAAATTTATATGGCCAATTTTTAAATATTATTGAAGTAGTTCATTAATATTAAAAAAAAAACTCTGCAATGTAATTATTTACCTAGTCCTCTAGTCAGCACCATTGAAATGAATTCCTATTCACCTGATCTTCGGGGCGAGGAGGATCAACTATGACATTCTTTTCCATTGAAACGTCAAAATTTGTAGGTACAAAATTTATAAATACATAATTATTAAGTATATGATTAATATACAACCATTTTACCATCGTGGGCCTCAGTCACAGGAGCATATTGGGGCTGTTGGGGATCACTATGATCTTCTGGCTGCGTTTCACTATTAACCCTCTGTTGTCCAGTACTAATGGTTTCATTGATAGTGTTGCTCCCCTAATTAAAACAAAGTAAGACATTAAATTATGGACGATATCAAACATTTACGTATTTTATAAGTAATGAAAGGTTAATGTGGACTGATTTTTATATACCTTATCCCACAAACTGGATCTTGGGTTCTGCCCCATGATTTTCCTACGATCAACCACAACTTTATAACCGTACTTGTAACCAAGTTGGAGGTCTTCCTCTGTGGTTTCAGTTCCAAAGTCGTCGTCGTGCATTGCATAAGAGTATGATTTTTTAATGTTTTTGGATGCAATTACCTGAAAGTTGTAAGACGATACAAATAATATTCTTAAGATGTTTGGGTACATATGATTCGTGACTATAACCTCAAGTAGTTTCCCTAGCCTAGCTTGTGTTGGCCATGTTTGACAATCCTTTCTTTGGTTGCCTTCGAAGTGTTAGGCAACCTATCATCAAAATTTTCAAGTATGTTATATATAACCACACTTTTATTTAGATCTAAAGAGAATTAAAGTTGGTATTGAAATCAAAATAGTGTAATTTTCCTTGGTGTACCAGTTATTTTTTCTCCTGATTTTTTCAAAATCTTCTCTTTTACATCATCAATGATCGCCTTCCACTCCCTCTTTGGAATTGAGGGAGGATGCTCATACCTAGGATTTCCTTCCAATCTTCATCTATAAACATCCCGCGTATATTTTAAATATTCACCTACTGTAGAGGTGACCGCTTTTTTATTGAACATGTCTACTCCAAAGAGGCCTTCAAGATAATCCATAAGTTCCTTTTTGAGGTTGGAATTTTGGTAATTCCACCTCATGCGTAAGGTTTCCCCAAAAATAAACAAAGGCCTTGCTCTCTAGGTGCCTATAAAAATGGTCATTTCCTACACACCAAAATATATGATCATTAATTTAAAATTAATAATCTGGATGATTTGTGTATGAGATGGACAACATGAAATGATTAAAATATGAAAAACTACCTGGGAGTCTTATTTGTTTTAATGGAAGTCCATTATCGTCGACCAAAAATGTGCATGGAAGGGTCCCTGTGCTTGTCACACGTCTAGCTCCAGGAAATGCAACCATGTCAACCACATCACTAGCCTCATCTTTGTCACCATCTCTAGACTCTGACTGATGTGTGGATGTCTGGTGGAGCGTGTCATGGCTCCTATCTAAATTAGGTGTGGAAGATGGAAAAGTAAATAGTAATCTAACAGTTGTATGACCGCCCACATTAGGACTCTTTAGCGTCTCTGCAGCGCCACTACTACCAACACTGGGTTGAATAGGCTCCAAAAATCTCTTTATAAAAAAGAAAATGTTTTTTCATGAGATAATGTAAAAGTTAAAGAACAAAGTTTCATAATTGAACATATGAGTACATTAGAAAAAAACACTTTAAATTATGGTTAATACCTTATATGTGTTAAGTTGTGACATAAGGATATTGATCTTTTCTAGGACGTCGGGAGTTTGATCTGGACGATCTAATAAGCTAGCAAGTTCCTTGTTCGCTTTAATGATCTTTTTTTTTATTAATACCATCAGATCAGGGGATGAATACAACCCCTCCTCATCGGCAGAATCATGATCAACATGGCCTGCCGACTACATATAATTTCAACAAAAACAATGTTATTTCAGTAAAATTATATAAGCAAATAATAAAATTCACGTAAAATGAAAGTGGAAATTGATAATCATTTACATGTTTTGTGGCTGGCCCTTTTCCACGATTATCCTACCACATTATAATATAATTAGAACCCCCAAATATTTAAAAAATTGTTAAAAGGGTAACAGGGGACAGGAGTTAGAAGGGTAAGAAATTATAAAGGTTAGGGTGATAGGTTATAGGGGTCAATATTATATGCATTATGGGGATTAGGGGTTATAAGGTTATCAAGGTAACAAATTATGAGGGTTAAGGGTGATACGTTTTTGCGGTGAATTCTACACTCATTATGGGGTTGTGGGATTATATTTGTTAGGGTTTACAAGTGTTGGGTTAAGGGGTTATACGCGTTAGGCATACTATTTGTTAGGTGTAGAGTTTATAAAGTTTGAGGGTTATAGAGTTTAGGGGTTATTAATAATAAGGGTTAATATATGGGTTAAGAGTCATAGGGTTTAAGGATTAGGATATAAGAGTTCAATTTTATATTAGGAATGATAAGTGTTTGGGGGTGTGGGTTGAGGGTTATAATGTTTATGGATTAACTTTTATAGGTGTTATAATTTTTAGGGATTAGGATTTGTAGTGGTTATGTCTTATATTATGGGTTATAATGTACTATGGAAGTGGTTATTTGTGTTGGGAGTCATATGGGTTAGGAATGAGATGGGTTATAGGGTTATGGATCAAAGGGTATAGGAATCCAGTGTTATGTTAGTTAGATGGAATAGAAGGTGTAAGGATTAGAGATTAGATGTCTTTATAGATATCAAGGGCTCTATTAGTTGTTAATGGGATAGGGGTTATTAAGATTATAAATGGTAGGGGATAGGGAGGTTATATTAGGGTTTATAAGCTTAAGAGGGTTATAAATTTTAGGGGTTATATGTTAACAATTACATAAGGGTTTGGTTTATAAGAGTGTTAGTGGAAACCTATTTGAACATGGACAATTTCTAGTTTTAAGGTTGTTTTACATTAATGTTATGCAACTATTGTAATGATCCCAAGCCAAATATTTTCTTGGAATCACTAACTACTATTGATCTATTGATGTGCAAGTATTTATTGAATTATTAAGTGCATACAAGATTCATCAACACATGAAGATCACAATGTATTCAAGATGTAGAAGCACAAGCAAAGATCTGACCTTTTTATT
>ML789080.1:689250-710537 GCA_009831015.1 Picea engelmannii | reverse complement strand
CAAATGAAGCAAAAGATATGTAAACCAGTGAGATGAAGTGTCAAAAAGACTTAAATCAACCTTACTGAGCTATTGCAAAAGTCAAAACTTGAGTTCAAAAATTTTTCAAAATCTGCCCGCAGGCAAGCCTTGGACACAGTGCGGGAAACCCAAATTTCCGCAGTCCAGTTAAATGCAGTATGCGGACTTTCCGCACTGGACTATATACGCAGAGTGCGAACTATCAGGATTCTCGCAGGCTGTTAATTAGCACAGTGCGGGAATCTCTGAAAGTAAAGAAAAAATTTCAAAATCAAGTAAAATCTAACTTGGTTTTGTAACCCAAAAGGTGTCTCAGGATATCCTGAGGACTCAGAAGTTTACAAATCAGGAGAAAAAGGCAACAAGAGAAAATGGCCACAGAAAGTTCAAGAAACCAAAAATGACAAAGGTGTTTGTTCCCCAGTGGAGTCGCCAATTTTGTTTAAGGATGAATTCGTAAGTGCGGACACAAACCAATCTCCCTAGATCCACCTGGATCTAGAACAAAACAAGACAGAATATATCGCTTTCCCTAGGTCTAACTATTGAATTAAATTGGAAGTGAGAATAAGAGACATACCTCGTGATCGCTTCCTTAATCTTTGTTGTTCCTGCTTCACTCCAACGCTCTCATGCAGTCAAGATCAAAACAACACAAACCAACCAAAGTGAAAGAAAATAATATATTCAATAGCTAATCTATACATATGATCAAGGAATTATGTAATAAAGTAGATCTAACTTTATGGGAAAGAAACATATTATTGTATCATATTAAATGTGAAAGAGAGATTACAACCATTGCCTTGATGTCGTAAGGTCCCTTCCAACCGTCCTTCGTTCCCCACACACTTTGACTCCAAGAATTCTGAGACCATAGATCTGATAGCTACTCACAATCTATCTTGACAAAGCAAATCTCAAAACCACTCCAACCAAGCTAATAATTCCAAGCCAACCAAAAGCTAACTTTCTCCATGAGAATTCCTCTCCTTTTATAAGCTGAAGAAGATAAGGTGAGGAGGTTAGGATGATCCCACTAAATCATGAAAGCGAGTAAGATCCAAACTATTCGGATGCCACCTCACCCAAGAAGCTTCTCCTTCTAGAAAATTCGAGAAACCGTACGTTTTTCCCACGTGCTGGAATGTCCGCACCCTAGCTATATAGCAACTTGCGGACTGTTCGCATCCTGTCTATATAGCAACCTGCGGGAATTTGTCATTCTCGCATCCTGCCTATATCGCAACCTACGGGAATTTCTTTTTATAAGGTTTTTATATAGGAAAATGCAACTTCTTTTCTCAGGAAAAGTTCTTCTTCCTTCTCTCTTCAGAAATTGAGGCCACTGTGACCCCTCTAAAGGAAATAGATAGGTTTACATCATTAACGATCATAGGGATGACGAAAATAATGTGTAACAACTACTAATCTATTGATGTGTAGGTATTTATTGAGTTATTAAGTGCATACAAGATTCATCAACACATGAAGATCACAATGTATTCAAGATGTAGAAGCACAAGAAAAGATCTGACCTTTTTATTATGAGCAATGTAAGATCAATACAATACATGGCCAATCTGGCATAAACCTCAGATGGTCATACAAGCAATAGATATGAGCTTCTACAAAATTCTCCCAACAATACAAAATAAGCCTCCAAAGGCTGGATATACAATGAAGACTGAATCAAGTAGATTTGAACCGTACTAATGCTCAACCTCCAAGATGGAAAGTGCCACACCCTGCTAGAATGTTGAAACCCTCAATAATTTGGCCCTGCTACCAAGAGTGTCCAATCATCTTGAGAAATATGCCAAATGATAGATCGGGCAACTATAAGGACAACCCAGATGTCCAAATTCCCAAATCCACTCTCAAACCCTATAGATATGAATTCCTCCACTAAATGGTGCGCCCCAATGGATGACTGAAACCCTAGATGGTTTGGCCTTGATGAAGGAGGCCTCCAAATGCTCTGAAACTCTCCAAGAATATAGATCGGTCTATGAGAATCCCGTGGGAGAAGTTTCATACTCAAATCTCAAGCAGATTTCCATAGATATGAGTTTTACTAAATCACAAGACATCCCCTATGGCTCCAAGACATCCCAATATGTAGAAAAATGTAGAATGATGATAACCCTCTAGAAAATCCCTCAAATTGATGGTCCTACCCCTACAAACAAAACCCAACTGTCGGAATGGCCCCAGGCCCTCAGGATAACTTGGATCAAACCTCCCTTCAGATGATGGTGCGCCCTTGCTGGAAACACAAGAAGAGTATGGCCTGCTACCTTCTGAAGTGCTAGATGGAGATGGGCTGAGGCTAGAATGGTGTGGAGGAGTCTTTCATCCCCGAGACCAAGCTGCGGAACAAGGTGAGTGGATATTTCACCACTGAGTTTCTCACAAGGGTTTGTATAGAAAAACCCCCAAACTAAATGCTCAAGAGCAATAACAAATGCTAATCCAAAACTGGAGTGCCTAATAAGTGCGCCCCAACCTCTTACTTATAATTTTTTCCTTCTAATTCTTTATTGAGTTAGGTTAACTCCCAGGGTTAATCTTCTATTCTTCTGTTGAGTTATCTTTTACCCTTAATCCCTTTTCCTTTCTTAAGTCAACTTAAAAATATAACTTTAGCCTCCTTGAATTCCCCCTTCAGTGTAAGACTATGACCTAGTGGGGGTGCCTAGGCCACTGAGTCTCCACATCACCTCTCTAAGAGGTGGGGAACATTACAACAATTAAGGTGGATTATAAGGTACGTGTATGTTATATGTATAAAGGTAAGGAATATTAGTTCTCAGTTTGCTTGTGTAGAGTGTTAACAAAGGGAGGTCTTGTGTTAGACAACTTTAAAAGCCATGTGTAGACATACTCAAACACCAAACTTTGGGTATACTAGGAAGTTTTAAATAAGAGTTATATCCACCACCTATGATTTGTATAATTGTCTCTTGGTTTCTAGCAGTGTTAAAATTTTGTGTTCAATTTGAACATTTTTTCCTATATTGAAAAGTTTTTGCATGTGGTTTTGGAGAGGAACTTGTCAACTAACTTGGAGTAAATCGTCAACCCATAAATTTTACAAGTTAGATAACTACCTACCCTTCATTTTCTCCTTATAAGGATACTTTTATAAACCAACTCTTATATGCATATATATACATATAAATGTTTAATGCTTTTCTTTGTTTTATGTCTTTGTCCTCATAAGTAACCCACATAAAGTCATAAAACAAGGAAAAAGAATTACACACCCACATATAATTTTAACTTTAATTTTACATGTTTAATTCTTTTTAATTTTTCTAGTGTTTTGAAAGTTAAAAATGAAATTAATTCATTTTCTTGCAAAACACTTTCTGGGTTGGAAGAAGTAGAAGTTGAAACTTCAAATATTGGGGACCCGTGTACTTAAAGAAGGGATGATATAAATTTCAACAATGAAAAAAATAGAGGGAGAAAAGTGTACATAATGCACCGGTTGAAATAAAAGAAAAACGATTTCCATGTAGATTTCTATGAACCTTTTTTCTTATGAATGAGTCAATTAATTTTGAGAGCCCAGTATGTAAAGGGAGAAAAGTGTATAATGTATCACTGAAGAGATTTTGTAGTGAAAAGTTCAAATAAAAGAAAAACCATTTGAATTAATTGACATGGGGCATAGTAGGTGGTACCATAGAGGGTAACCTTATGTTATATCATTTATCTTTGGTGCTCATGCATCATGTGTGAGGGCTTGAGACACCACATACTAGACAACATACAAAGAATCTTTGTCTTATGAACAATATATGGTTATACTATCCATTTTGAGGTTTGGCATAGAGATTGTTCTAATAGACTACACTCCATTTCACCATACAAGCCCTACATAAGGAATCCTTGTTCTAACACAACTACATTTGAACCCAAAATCATAAGGCATCCTCTTATGCCACCCAAAAAATTGGCCTTGACGTCAGATTTTACCTTTTAAAATTTGTAATTATCTTGTTTTTTTCAAATTGTCCTCGTGGTCGTCATGCGTTAAGATATAAGAGATAAGAATATTTAAAGCTACCAATATCCTACCAAATAAACATTCCTTGTAGAGATAAGAGTCTTGAAAGCTATCAATATCCTACCAATCAAATGATGTTTGGGCCATAAGGGCTTGTCAAAGTTCATTTGCAAGCTAAGTCAGTTCAGAATTTGCATGTGACATAACACTATCATTCAATAGTAAAATTGTTACATTTCATTGTCATGCATCATGTGTGAGGGCTTGAGCCACCACAAAGGAAACATACAAAGAATATTTGTCTTATGAACAAGATATGGTACTATCCATTTTGAGGTTTGACATAGATATTGATCTTATAGACTACACTACATTGCACCATATAAGCCCTACACTCCTTGCAAACCATGTAACACCATTCAAAGACACATTCTTGAGACGAATTAGCTATCCTATCGATGAAATTTTTTCGTCGATAGTATAGATAATTCATCACAAGATTATTTACATTCGTCTCTCTTGCAACGATATCAAATGATGCTTGGATTCATTTCATATTTGGTTTAGCAACATGAAATTAAAATTTGATACTTTGCAAGCTATTTGTACCTTGAGTCAAATACAAATATAAAATTAGGAATCATTAATATATCTACTAGAACATATGAAAAATAGGGTTTATGGTTTACATGATGATATGATGATGGAAGAAAGTGGGTGTGTGAGACAAATTTGAGTCCATAAACCCTCCCATATCGTTAAGGCATGCAAATAGTCTATCCATGTCAAATTTCAATGCATACAGAAACAGTTTGAAAAAATTTCAACGTTGGCCCCATTCACATGTCACTTTTGCCCGTGTCTAGTATTTTTATGGTGTTGATTATGAAATCAATGAAAAAGAGGGAATTTTCATCACAAATATGACACAAATACATTGTATATACATTAATGTAGAACCTGAAAGAAAAATGAAGAAAGACTGATGTAAACTTAAAACTTGCGTCAACCAATTTGTGTACTTTGAAAGAAAATTAGGGTTTATGGTTTACATGATGAATTAATGATGGAAGAAAGTGGGTGTGTGAGTCAAATTTGAGTCCAGAAACCCTCCCATATCATTAAGTCATGCAAATAGTATATCCATGTCAAATTTCATTGCATATAGAAACATTTGGAAAAAAATTCAATGTTGGCCCCATTCACAGGTCATTGTTGCCCATGTCTAGTCCTAATACAATTTCTGTTCCTTGTTCCTTGTTAAATTCGTTCAACATTACAAATGTCCCCCCATCTAGTATTGCAAGGGAGTATTTTTATGGTGTTAATTAAGCAATCAATGAAAAAGAACGATTTTTCATCACAACTATGACACAAATACATTGTATATACAATATTATTGTAGAACTTGAAAGAAAAATGAAGAAAAAGTGATGAAAACTTAAAACTTGTGTCAACCAATTTATGTACTTTGAAATAAAATTAGGGTTTACGGTTTACATGATGAATCTATGATTGAATAAAATGGGTGTGTGAGTCAAATTTGATTCCAAAGACCCTCCCATATTGTTAAGGCATGCAAATAGTCTATCCATGTCCAATTTACATGCATACATAAACAGTTTGAAAAAATTTCAATGTTGGCCCCATTCGCAGGTCACTATTGCCTGTGTCTAGTCCTAATACAATTTCCATTCTTTGTTCCTTGTAAAATGCATTCGACATTACACACGTCCCCGCATCTAGTACTGCAAAGGAGTATTTTTATGGTGTTGATTAAGAAATCAACGAAAAACATGGATTTTTCATCACAACTATGACACAAATACATTGTATATACAATATTAATGTAGAACCTAGAATAAAGATGAAGAAAGACTGATGAAAACTTAAAACTTGCGTCAACCAATTTGTGTACTTTGAAAGAAAATTAGGGTTTACGGTTTACATGATGAATTGATGATGAAAGAAAGTGGGTGTGTGAGTCAAATTTGAGTCCAGAAACCCTTCCATATCGTTAAGGTATGCGAATAGTCTATCCATGTCAAATTTTAGTGCATACAGAAACAATTTGAAAAAATTTCAATGTTGGCCCCATTCACAAGTCTTTGTTGCCCATGTCTAGTCCTAGAACAATTTTCGTTCCTTGTTCCTTGTAAAATGTGTTCAACAGTACACACATCCCCACATCTAATATTGCAAAAGATTTTCTTTGGTCCTAAGGTCCTAATTTGTTTTGTCCCTTGACCATGATGTAGTCCCCAAGATCCATTATTTTTGTACAAAACATAAAAATGGCATAAAATGTCCCACACAAAGACCAAATATATGCTACATAAGTCTTTTGTCTTTTTTCAAGGACTATGCAACGAATCTCAATTCTAAGAAGATTCAAATAGGACCTAAGAACCTTATGTTCTTTCCTTAACCATGGGTGACATATAATATCATTCAATAGTCAAATTGTTACATTTCATTGTCATGCATCATGTGTCAGTGCTTGAGCCACCACAAAGGAAACATACAAAGAATATTTGTCTTATGAACAAGATATGGTACTATCCATTTTGAGGTTTGGCATAGAGATTGTTCTTATAGACTACACTACATTGCACCATATAGTTCCTACACTCCTTGCAAACCATGTAACACCATTCAAAGACACAATCTTGTGTTGAATTAGCTATACTATCGTCGAACTTTATTCGTCGATAGTATAGCTAATTCATCGCAAGATTATTTACATTCATCTCTCTTGTGGAGATATCAAATGATGCTTGGATTCATTTCATATTTGGTTTATCAAATTGAAATTAAAATTTGATACTTTGCAAGCTAGTTGTACCTTGAGTCAAATACAAATATGAAATTAGGAAACATTAAGATATCTACTAGAACATATGAAAAATAAGGTTTATGGTTTACATGATGATATGATGATGGAAGAAAGTGGGTGTGTGAGTCAAATTTGAGTTCAGAAACCCTCCCATATCGTTAAAGCATGCAAATAGTCTATCCATGTCAAATTTAATGCATACATAAATAGTTTGAAAAAATTTCAACCTTGGCCCCACTCACATGTCATTGTTGCTCGTGTCTAGTATTTTTATGGTGTTGATTAAGAAATAAAAAAAAGAGGGAATTTTCATCACAACTATGACAATGATACATTGTATATACAATATTAATGTAGAACCTAAAAGAAAAATGAAGAAAGACTGATGCAAACTTAAAACTTGCGTCAACCAATTTGTGTACTTTGAAAGAAAATTAGGGTTTATGGTTTACATGATGAATTGATGATGGAATAAAGTGGCTGTTTGAGTCAAATTTGAGTCCAGAAACACTCCCATATCATTAAGGCATGCGAATAGTGTATCCATGTCGAATTTCAATGCATACATAAACAATTTGAAAAACATTCAACGTTGGCCCCATTCACAGGTCACTCTTTTCCGTGTCTAGTCCTAGTACAATTTCAGTTCCTTGTAAAATTAGTTTGATATTACACATATCCTTGCATCTAGTATTGCAAGGGAGTATTTTTATGGTGTTGATTAAGAAATCAATGAAAAAGAGGTATTTTTCATCACAACTATGACACAGATATATTGTATATACCATATTAATGCAAAACCTGAAAGAAAATGAACAAAGACTAATGAAAACTTAAAACTTGCGTCAACCAATTTGTGTACTTTGAAAGAAAATTAGGGTTTATGGTTTACATGATGAATTGATGATGGAAGAAAGTGGTTGTGCGAGTCAAATATGAGTCCAGAAACCCTCCCATATCGTTAAGGCATGAGAATAGTCTATCCATGTCAAATTTCAGTGCATACAAAAACAATTTGAAAAAATTTCAACGATGGCCCCATTCACAGGTCATTGTTGCCCATGTCTAGTCCTAGTACAATTTCCATTCCTTGTAAAATTCATTCGACATTAAACAAGTCCCTGCATCTAGTACTGCAAAGGAGTATTTTTATGGTGTTGATTAAGAAATAAATGAAAAAGAGGGATTTTTCATCACAGCTATGACACAGATACATTGTATATACAATATTAATGTAGAACCTAAAAGAAAAATGAAGAAATATTGATGAAAACTTAAAACTTGCGTCAACCAATTTGTGTACTTTGAAAGAAAATTAGGGTTTATGGTTTACATGATGAATTGATGATGGAAGGAAGTGGGCGCGTGAGTCAAATTTGAGTCTAGAAACCCTACCATATCGTTAAGGCATGCAAGTAGTCTATCCATGCCAAATTTCAGTGCATACAGAAACAATTTGAAAAACTAGCAACATTGGCCCCATTCACAGGTAACTATTGCCCGTGTCTAGTCCTAGAACAATTTCCGTTCCTTGTTGCTTGTAAAATTCATTTGACAGTACACAATTCCCCGCATCTAGTAAAGAAAAAGATTTGTTTTGGTACTAAGGTCCTAATTTTTTTTGTCCCTTGACCATGGTATAGTGCCCAAGATCCATTATTTTTGTACAAAACATACTAATGGCATAAAATGTCCCACACAAAGACCAAATATCCACTACATAAGTCTTTTGTCTTTTTTCAAGGACTATGTAACGAATCTCAATTCTAAGAAGATTCAAATAGGACCTAAGAACTTTATGTTCTTTCCTTAACCAAGGGTGACATAACACTGTCATTCAATAGTCAAATTGTTACATTTCATTGTCATGCATCATGTGTCAATGCTTGAGCCACCACAAAGGAAACATACAAAGAATATTTGTCTTATGAACAAGATATGGTACTATCCATTTTGAGGTTTGGCATAGAGATTGTTCTTATAGACTACACTACATTGAACCACATAAGCCTTGCACTCCTTGCAAACCATGTAACACCATTCAAAGACACATTCTTGCGAAGAATTAGCTATACTATCGACGAACGTTTTTTATCGATAGTATAGCTAATTCGGAGTAATATTATTTGCATTCGTCTCTCTTGTGATGATACCAAATGATGCTTGGATTCATTTCATATTTGGTTTATCAACTTGAAATTAAAATTTGATACTTTGCAAGCTAGATGTACGTTGAGTCAAATACAAATATGAAATTAGGAATCATTAACATATATACTAGAACATATGAAAAAGAGGGTTTATGGTTTACATGATGATACGATGATGGAAGATAGTGGGTGTGTGAGTCAAATTTGAGTCCAGAAACCTCCCATATCATTAAGGCATGCAAATAGTCTATCCATGTCAAATTTCAATGTATATAGAAACTGCTTGAAAACATTTCAACGTTGGCCCCATTCACATCTCATTGTTTCCCGTGTCTAGTATTTTTATGGTGTTGATTAAGAAATCAATGAAAAAGAGGGAATTTGCATCACAACTATGACACAGGTACACTGTATATACAATATTAATTTCAAACCTGAAAGAAAAATGAAGAAAGACTGATGCAAATTTAAAACTTACGTCAACCAATTTGTGTACTTTGACAGAAAATTAGGGTTTATGGTTTACATGATGAATTGGTGATGGAATAAAGTGGGTGTGTGAGTCAAATTTGAGTCCAAAAACCCTTCCATATCATTAAGGCATGTGAATATTATATCCATGTCAAATTTCAGTGCATACAGAAATATTTTGAAAAAATTTCGACGCTGGCCCCATTCACAGGTCACTGTTGCCCATGTCTAGTCCTAGTACAATTTTCGTTCCTTATTCCTTGTAAAATTCGTTTGACATTACACACGTCCCCGCATCTAGTACAACACGAGAGTATTTTTATGGTGTTGGTTAAGAAATAAAAAACAAAGATGGATTTTTCATCACAACTATGACACAGATACATTGTATATACCATATTAATGTAGAACCTGAAAGGAAAATGAAGAAAGACTGATGAAAACTTAAAACTTGCGTCAACCAATTTGTGTACATTGAAAGAAAATTAGGGTTTATGGTTTACATGATGAATTGATGATGAAAGAAAGTGGGTGTGTGAGTCAAATTTGAGTCCAAGAACCCTCCCATATCGTTAAGGCATGAAAATAGTCTGTCCATGTCAAATTTTAGTTCATACAAAAACAATTTGAAAAAAATTGAACATTGGCCCCATTCACAGGTCACTGTTGCCCGTGTGTAGTCCTAGTACAATTTCTGTTCCTTGTTCCTTGTAAAATTCATTCGACATTACACACGTCCCTGCATCTAGTACTGCAAGGGAATATTTTTATGGTGTTGATTAAGCAATCAATGAAAAAGAGGGATTTTATATCACAACTAAGACAAAAATACATTGTATATACAATATTAATGTAGAACTTGAAATAAAAATGAAGAAAGACTTATGAAAACTGAAAACTTGCGTCAACCAATTTGTGTACTTTGAAAGAAAATTAGGGTTTATGGTTTACATAATGAATTGATGATGGAATAAAGTAGGTGTGTGAGTCAAATTTGAGTCCAGAAACCCTCCCATATCGTTAAGACATGTGAATAGTCTATCCTCATCAAATTTTAGTGCATACAGAAACAATTTGAAAAATATTCAACGTTAGCCCCATTCACAGGTCACTGTTGCCCTTGTCTAGTCCTAGAGCAATTTTCGTTCCTTGTTCCTTGTAAAATTCATTGGACAGTACACATGTCCCCGCATCTAGTACTTCAAAAGATTTGTTTTGGTCCTAAGGTCCTAATTTTTTTTGTCCCTTTACCATGGTGTAGTCCCCAAGATCCATTGTTTTTGTACAAAACATACTAATGGCATAACATATCCCACACAAAGACCAAATATCCGCTACATAAGTCTTTTGTCTTTTTTTCACGGATTATGTAACGAATCTCAATTCTAAGAAGATTCAAATAGGACCTAAGAACCTTATGTTCTTTCTTTAACCATGGGTGACATAACACTATCATTCAATAGTCAAATTGTTACATTTCATTGGCATGCATCATGTGTCAGTGCTTGAGCCACCACAAAGGAAACATACAAAGAATATTTGTCTTATGAAAAAGATATGGTACTATCCATTTTGAGGTTTGGCATAGAGATTGTTCTTATAGACTACACTACATTGCACCATATAAGACCTACACTCCTTGCAAACCATGTAACACCATTCAAAGACACAATCTTGTGTCGAATTAGCTATACTATCGACGAACTTTTTTCGTCGATAGTATAGCTAATTCATCGCAAGATTATTTACATTTGTCTCTCTTGTGACAATATCAAATGATGCTTGGATTCATTTCATATTTGGTTTGTCAAATTGAAATTAAAATTTGATACTTCTCAAGCTAGTTGTACCTTGAGTCAAATACAAATATGAAATTAGGAATCATTAACATATCTACTAGAACATATGAAAAATAAGGTTTATGGTTTACATGATGATTTGACAATGGAAGAAACTAGGTGTGTGAGTCAAATTTGAGTCCAGAAACCCTCCCATATCGTTAAATCATGCAAATACTCTATCCATGTCAAATTTAATGCATACAAAAACAGTTTGAAAAAATTTCAACCATGGCCCCATTCACATGTCATTGTTGCTCGTGTCTAGTATTTTTATGGTGTTGATTAAGAAATAAAAAAAAAAGAGGGAATTTTCATCACAACTATGACACAGATACATTGTATACACAATATTAATTTAGAACTTGAAAGAAAAATGAAGAAAGACTGATGCAAACTTAAAAATTGTGTCAACCAATTTGTGTACTTTGAAAGAAAATTAGGGTTTATGGTTTACATGATGAATTGATGATGGAATAAAGTGGGTGTGTGAGTCAAATTTGAGTCCAGAAACACTCCCATATCATTAAGGCATGCTAATAGTGTATCCATGTCAAATTTCATTGCATACAGAAACAATCTGAAAAAATTTCAATGTTGGCCCCATTCACAGGTCACTATTTCCCGTGTCTAGTCCTAGTACAATTTTAGTTCCTTGTTCCTTGTAAAATTCGTTCAAGATTACACACATCCCTACATCTAATACTGCAAGGGAGTATTTTTATGGCGTTGATTAAGCAATCAACAAAAGAGAGGTATTTTTCATCACAACTATGACACAGATATATTGTATATACAATATTAATGCAGAACCTGAAAGTAAAATGAACAAAGACTGATGAAAACGTAAAACTTGTGTCAACCAATTTCTCTACTTTGAAATAAAATTAGGGTTTATGGTTTACATGATGAATTGATGACGGAAGAAAGTGGGTGTGTGATTCAAATATGAGTCCAGAAACCCTCCCATATCGTTAAGGCATGAGAATAGTCTATCCATGTCAAATTTCAATGCATACAAAAATAGTTTGAAAAAATTTCAACATTGGCCCCATTCACAGGTCATTGTTTCCTGTGTATAGTCCTAGTACAATTTTCGTTCCTTGTTTCTTGTAAAATTCGTTCGACATTAAACAAGTCCCCGGATGTAGTATTGCAAAGGAGTATTTTTATGGTTTTGATTAAGAAATCAACAAAAAAGAGGGATTTTTCATCACAACTATGACACAGATACATTGTATATACAATATTAATGTAGAACCTAAAATAAAAATGAAAAACGACGGATGAAAAATTAAAACTTGCGTCAACCAATTTGTGTACTTTGAAAGAAAATTAGGGTTTATGGTTTACCTGATGAATTGATGATGGAAGAAAGTAGGTGTGTGAGTCAAATTTGAGTCCAGAAACCATACCATATTGTTAAGGCATGTAAATAGTCTATCCATGTCAAATTTTAGTGCATACAGAAACAATTTGAAAAAATAGCAACATTGGCCCCATTCACAGGTCATTGTTGCCCGTGTCTAGTCCTAGAACAATTTCCGTTCCTTGTTCCTTGTAAAATGCGTTCGACAATACACACATCCCCACATCTAGTACTGCAAAAGCTTTGTTTTGGTCCTAAGGTCCTAATTTTTTTTGTCCCTTGACCATGGTGTAGTCCCCAAGATCCATTATTTTTGTACAAAACATACTAATGGCATAAAATGTTGCACACAAAGACCAGATATCCGCTACATAAGTCTTTTGTCTTTTTTCAAGGACTATGTAACGAATCTCAATTCTAAGAAGATTCAAATAGGACCTAAGAACCTTATGTTCTTTCCTTAAACATGGGTGACATAACACTTCCATTCAATAGTCAAATTGTTACATTTCATTGTCATGCATCATGTGTCAGTGCTTGAGCCACCACAAAGGAAACATACAAAGAATATTTGTCTTATGAACAAGATATGGTACTATCCACTTTGAGGTTTGGCATAGAGATTGTTCTTATAGACTACACTACATTTCACCATATAATCCCTACACTCCTTGCAAACCATGTAACACCATTCAAAGACACATTCTTGCAACGAATTAGCTATACTATTGATGAACATTTTTAGTCGATAGTATAGCTAATTCGGTGTAATATTATTTACATTCGTCTCTCTTGCAACGATATCAAATGATGCTTGGATTCATTTCATGTTTGGTTTATCAACTTGAAATTAAAATTTGATACTTTGCAAGCTAGTTGTACCTTGAGTCAAATACAAATATGAAATTAGGAATCATTAACATATATACTAGAACATATGAAAATTAGGGTTTATGGTTTACATGATGATACAATGATGGAAGATAGTGGGTGTGTGAGTCAAATTTGAGTCCAAAAACCCTCTCATATCGTTAAGGCATGCAAATAGTCTATCCATGTCAATTTTGAATATATAGAAATAGTTTGAAAACATTTCAACGTTGGCCCCATTCACATGTCATTGTTGCCCGTGTCTAGTATTTTTATGGTGTTGATTAAGAAATCAATGAAAAAGAGGGAATTTGCATCACAACTATGACACAAATACACTGTATATACAATATTAATGTAAAACCTGAAAGAAAAATGAAGAAAGACTAATGCAAACTTAAAACTTGTGTCAACCAATTTGTGTAGTTTGAAAGAAAATTAGGGTTTATGGTTTACATGATGAAATGATGATGTAATAAAGTGCGTGTGTGAGTCAAATTTGAGTCCAGAAACTCTCCCATACTGTTAGGTCATGTGAATATTATATCCATGTCAAATTTCAGTGCATACATAAACAATTTGAAAAAATTTCAAAGTTGGGCCCATTCATAGGTCATTGTTGCTCGTGTCTAGTCCTAGTACAATTTTCCTTCCTTGTTCCTTGTAAAATTGGTTCGACATTACGCACGTCCCTACATATAGTACTGCAAGAGAGTATTTTTATGGTTTTTGATCAAGCAATCAACAAAAAAGATATATTTTGCATCACAACTATGACACAGATACATTGTATATACCATATTAATGTAGAACCTGAAAGAAAAATGAAGAAAGACTTATGAAAAATTAAAACTTATGTCAACCAATTTGTGTACTTTGAAAGAAAATTAGGGTTTATGGTTTACATGATGAATTGATGATGGAAGAAAGTGGGTGTGTGAGTCAAATTTGAGTTCAGAAACCCTCCCATATCGTTAAGGCATGAAAATCGTCTATCTATGTCAAATTCCAGTGCATACAAAAAAAGTTTGAAAAATTTGAACGTTGGCCCCATTCACAGGTCATTATTTCCTATGTCTAGTCCTACTACAATTTTTGTTCCTTGTTCCTTGTCAAATTTGTTCGACATGACACACAACCCCACATCTAGTACTGCAAGGGAATATTGTTATGGTGTTGATTAAGCAATCAATGAAAAAGAGGGATATTTTATCACAACTATGACAAGGATACATTGTATATACAATATTAATGTAGAACCTGAAAGAAAAATGAAGAAAGACTCATGAAAATTGAAAAATTGCGTCAACCAATTTGTGTACTTTGAAAGAAAATTAGGGTTTATGGTTTACATGATGAATTGATGATGGAATAAAGTGGGTGTGTGAGTCAAATTTGAGTCCAGAAACCCTCCCATATCGTTAAGGCATGCGAATAGTCTATCCATGTCAAATTTCAGTGCATATAGAAATAGTTTGAAAAAAATTCAACGTTGGCCCCATTCACAAGTCACTATTGCCCGTGTCTAGTCCTAGTACAATTTCCATTCCTTGTTCCTTGTAAAATTTGTTGGATAGTACACACGTCCCCACATATAGTACTTTAAAATCTTTGTTTTGGTCCTAAGGTCCTAATTTTTTTTGTCCCTTTACCATGGTGTAGTCCCCAAGATCCATTATTTTTGCACAAAACATACTAATGGCATAACATGTCCCACATAAAGACCAAATATCTACTACATAAGTCTTTTGTCTTTTTTCACGGACTATGTAACGAATATCAATTCTAAGAAGATTGAAATAGGACCTAAGAAACTTATGTTCTTTCCTTAACCATGGGTGACATAACACTATCATTCAATAGTCAAATTGTTACATTTCATTGTCATGCATCATTTGTCAGTGCTTGAGTCACCACAAAGGAAACATACAAAGAATATTTGTCTTATGAACAAGATATGGTAATCCATTTTGAGGTTTGGCATAGATATTGTTCTTATAGACTACACTACATTGCACCATATAAGACCTACACTCCTTGAAAACCATATAACACCATTCAAAGACACATTCTTGCGATGAATTAGCTATACTATTGATGAACTTTTTTCGTCGATAGTATAGCTAAGTCGCCGCAATATTATTTAAATTCACCTCTCTTGCGACAATATAAAATGATGCTTGGATTCATTTCATGTTTGGTTTATCAACTTGAAATTAAAATTTGATACTTCTCAAGCTAGTTGTACCTTGAGTCAAATACAAATATGAAATTAGGAATCATTAACATATATCTACTAGAACATATGAAAAATAGGGTTTATGGTTTACATGATGATAGGATGATAGAAGAAAGTGGGTGTGTGAGTCAAATTTGAGTCCAGAAACCCTCCCATATCGTTAAGGCATGTGAATATTCTATCCATCTCAAATTTCAATGCATACATAAACAATTTGAAAAATTTTCAACGTTGGACCGATTCACATGTCACTGTTGCCCATGTCTAGTATTTTTATGGTGTTGATTAAGCAATCAACGAAAAAGAGGTAATTTTCATCACAAATATGACACAGATAAATTGTATATAAAATATTAATGTAGAACCTGAATGAAAATGAAGAAATACTGATGCAAACTTAAAACTTGCGTCAACCAATTTGTGTACTTTGAAAGAAAATTAGGGTTTATGGATTACATGATGAATTGATGAAGGAAGAAAGTGGGTGTGTGAGTCAAATTTGAGTCCATAAACCCTCCCATATCATTAAGGAATGTGAATAGTTTATCCATGTCAAATTTCAGTGCATACAGAAATAGTTTGAAAAACTTTCAACGTTGGCCCCATTCACAGGTCATTGTTGCCCGTGTCTACTCCCAGTACAATTTCCATTCCTTGTTCCTTGTAAAATTTGTTCCACATTACACACGTCCCCGCATCTAGTACTGCAAGGGAGTATTTTTATGGTGTTGATTAAGCAATTAACAAAAAAGAGGGATTTTTCATCACAACTATGACACAGATACATTGTATATACAATATTAATGTAGAACCTGAAAGAAAAATGAAGAAATACTGATGAAAACTTAAAAATTTCATGAACAAATTTGTGTACTTTGAAAGAAAATTAGGGTTTATGGTTTACATGATGAATTGATGATGGAAGAAAGTGGGTGTGTGAGTCCAATTTGAGTCCAAAAACCCTCCCATATTGTTAAGGCATGAGAATAGTCTATCCATGTCAAATTTCAGTCCATACAGAAACAATTTGAAAAAATTTCAATGTTGGCCCCATTCATAGGTCACTGTTTCCCGTGTCTAGTCCTAGTACAATTTCCGTTCCTTGTTCCTTGTAAAATCCGTTTGACATTACACACATCCCCGCATATAGTATTGAAAGGGAGTAATTTTATGGTGTTGATTAAGAAATCAATGAAAAAGAGGGATTTTTCATCACAAATGTGACACAGATACATTGTATATACAATATTAATGTAGAACCTGAAAGAAAAATGAAGAAACACTGATGAAAATTAAAACTTACGTCAACCAATTTGTGTACTTTGAAGGAAAATTAGGGTTTATGGTTTACATGATGAATTGACAATGGAAGAAAGTGGGTGTGAGTCAAATTTGAGTCTAGAAACCCTCCCATATCGTTAAGGGATGTGAATAGTCTATCCATGTCAATTTTTAGTGCATACAGAAAGAGTTTGAAAAAATTTCAACGTTGGCCCCATTCACAGGTCACTGTTTCCCGTGTCTAGTCGTAGAACAATTTCCCTTCATTTTTCATTGTAAAACTCGTTCGACAGTACACACGTCACCGCATCTAGTACTGCAAAAGAGTTGTTTTGGTCCTAAGGTCCTAATTTTCTTTGTCCCTTGAACATGGTGTAGTCCCCAAGATCCATTATTTTTGTACAAAACATACTAATGGCATAAAATTTCCCACACAAAGACCAAATATCCACTACATAAGTCTTTTGTCTTTTTTCAAGGACTATGTAACGAATCTCAATTCTAAGAAGATTCAAATAGGACCTAAGAACCTTATGTTCTTTCCTTAACCATGGGTGACTTAAAACTATCATTCAATAGTCAAATTGTTACATTTCATTGTCATGCATCATGTGTCAGTGCTTGAGCCACCACAAAGGAAATATACAAAGAATATTTGTCTTATGAACAAGATATGGTACTATTCATTTTGAGGTTTCGCATAGAGATTGTTCTTATTGAATACACTACATTGCACCATATAAGCCCTACACTACTTGCAAACCATGTAACACCATTCAAAGACACATTCTTGTGACAAATTAGCTATACTATCGACAAACATTTTTCGTCGATAGTATAGCGAATTCGTTGCAAGATTATTTACATTCTTCTCTCTTGCGACGATATCAAATGATGCTTGGATTCATTTCATATTTGGTTTATCAATTTGAAATTAAAATTTGATACTTTGCAAGATAGTTGTACCTTGATTCAAATACAAATATGAAATTAGGAATCCTTAACATATCTACTAGAACATATGAAAAATAGGGTTTATGGTTTACATGATGATATGATGGTGGAAGAAAGTGGGTGTGTGAGTCAAATTTGAGTCCAAAAACCCTCCCATATCATTGAGGCATGCAAATAGTCTATCCATGTCAAATTTCAAAGCATACAGAAACAATTTGAAAAAATTTCATTGTTGGCCCCATTCATATATCATTGTTGCCCGTGTCTAGTATTTTTATGGTGTTGATTAAGCAATAAACAAAAAACAGGGAATTTTCATCACAACTATGACACAGATACATTGTATATACAATATTAATGTAGAACCTGAAAGAAAAATGAAGAAATATTGATGCAAACTTAAAACTTGCATCAACCAATTTGTGTACTGGAATAGAAAATTAGGGTTTATGATTTACATGATGAATTGATGAGGGAATAAAGTGAGCGTGTGAGTCAAATTTGAGTCCAGAAACCCTCCCATATCATTAAGGAATGCAAATAGTCTATCCATGTCAAATTTCAGTGCATACATAAACAATTTGAAAAATTTTCAATGTTGATCCCATTCACAGGTCATTGTTTCCCATGTCTACTCCTTGTACAATTTTCGTTCCTTGTTCCTTGTAAAATTCGTTCCTTGTTCTCGTGTCAGTGCTTGAGACACCACAAAGGAAACATACAAAGAATATTTGTCTTATAAACAAGATATGGTACTATCCATTTTGAGGTTTTGCATAGAGATTGTTCTTATCGACTACACTACATTGCACCATATAAGCCCTACACTCCTTGCAAACCAAGTAACACCATTCAAAGACACATTCTTGCGATGACTTAGATATACTATCGATGAACATTTTCCATTGATAGTATAGCTAATTCATTGCAAGATTATTTACATTATTCTCTCTTGCGACGATATGAAATGATACTTGGATTCATTTCATATTTGGTTTATCAACTTGAAATTAAAATTTGATACTTTTCAAGCTAGTTGTACCTTGAGTCAAATACAAATATGAAATTAGGAATCATTGACATATCTACTAGAAGATATGAAAAGTAGGGTTTATGGTTTACGTGACGATATGATGATGGAAGAAAGTGGGTGTGTGATTCAAGTTTGAGTCCAGAAACCCTCCCATACCATTAATGCATGCAAATAGTCTATCCATGTCAAATTTCAATGCATACAGAAACAGTTTGAAAAACTTTCAATGTTGGCCCCATTCACATTGTTGGCAAATATTTAACAGACAATAAATGGAAAATATTTAACAGACAATGAATGCTTGTCATTGATGGCAAGTACAACAATGAAGATGGCATGAGTACAGGAAGTTTTTAATAGACAAACAAACATAAGATAAGTTCAGGATTGATTGAATGATCGAAGGCTTTGTAACAGATGGGCAAATAGAAGAAAATTTCAGGAAGACCAGCAATGCAACAATTGTCTAAATGCAACAATCCTCAGTCATCAAAGTGAGGATTGATCTAATCTATTGATCAGGCATGATGAAGTCAATTTTTGAACGTTGGATCCCCTTCAAATTCCTGAAAGAACGAGAGCCGTCAGATCGACAAGAAGAGTGCGCTGAAGAGGAGGGACTCGTAAAGTTTGAGAAGCATTTCTGATTGTTGGATCCCATTCAAAATTCCCGATAGAATGAGGGTCGTCAGATCTGAATGTAGACAAGAAGAGATCATTGAAGAGGAGGATATATCTCAGGCGTTAGATCCAAGCACAGGATCCGACCATCGTTGGATCAAGAAGAACCTGCACGTCCTTTAAGATATAAGGAGAAGTGGGCGTAATCGCGATATGCAAAATCATGACTTGATCTGAGCTGTCAGATCAAGGTTGAATCTGGACTGTTGATTCCAGTCCATGTTGAAGTTTCGAGGATCACATGTTGGAGATGTCAAAGAAACAATGCAACAAGAACTTTGAAATCGCGATATGCAAAATCATGATTTAATCTCAGCCGTTAAGTCAAGATCAGATCTAAACCATTGATCTAACTCCATATCGAAGTTTCACGAATCACAACATCGAGAGGCAAAGAACCTAATGCAACAAGAATGCCGAAATCACGAAATCGCGATTCAATCGTAGCCGTTGAATCAAGATTAGATCTGGACCATGGAATCATAGGACATGTGGCAAGTGATCAAAATTTCACTAATTTGGGGTCAATGGAGCATAGTGTCGAAAATCACGAAATGAGAAATCACGAAAGTGCTTTTTGCATAGGCGCTTGGTTATGACCATAGTCATATTCGGGAAGGAGCTAGTGCAGAAAATTTCTATATCGGAACTTCGGAGATCGCGAAATGAAGTGTCAAGACACTCAACACAGGATTGCCAAAATTCCAAAACCCGATTTAAAGGCAATGTCAATAAAATACATCCAACGACGCAAATAAATTGGAGTATGATTGGAAGGTTACTGTTCTCTCTCACAGTTAACTCCTCAGTTACAAATCTGTTAGTGAAATGGACTCATGATTGTGAATCATGGCGTTTCATTTGCTCGGGCAGATGTCTTTCTTTTGCCGAAGGAAATGGGAAGTGCAACCGCCCTGGATACGTGTATAAAAGAAAACGAGATAGACTATGGAAGGTTGGTTGTTCTATATGAGAAAAGAATGAAACTGTAAGAAAAGGAAAATGAGAGGATGTGCGGGATGAGGTTGAGCATATGTGCAGTGTGAGATGAAACACAGAGAATAATAACAGAACAAGTTGAAGAAGAGTAGAATGACAGAACAAGTTGATGCAGAGCATACCTGCTAAACAGACAGAGGAAGAAATGAATTGCAGAACAGTTAGAAGATGACCAGATGTATAGAACAAAGAAAGATTGGTAAGAATTGATGTATCTGTGTAGTTGAATGTTTATATGTTCATTTATGTTCTAGGGAGGTTGGGAGGTGCTCGGGAGGACTGTTGTCCTCAGAGTTTCAAGTGGGAGCTTGAACATAGGAAGTTGTAGCTTCCATCTGATTGCAGCCAGAGAAACCAGCGTGGCAGTGTGGTGCAAGGGAGAATAAGTGTTCTCTGTTATACAGGTTGGAGCTTGTGTAACTGGAAGTTGGTGCTTCCATCCAGTTGGTGCTGGAACATATAGGGAGTTGGTGCTTCCTTCTAGTGGGTGCTAGAGAAACCAGGGAGTTGGTGCTTCCTTCTAGTGG
>ML789080.1:651738-683477 GCA_009831015.1 Picea engelmannii | reverse complement strand
TCCTTACCCTGGGCCATTCCTCCAACACTAAACAAAGTGTAACCTGGAGAGAATGAGTCTTCCCTAAGGAATGATTGTCCTGGACTATTCCCCACCCTGGGCCATTCCTCCGACACCAAACAAGGTGTAGCCTGGAGAGAATGAGTCTACCCTTGAGGAATAACTGTCCCTGATTGTTGATCCTGGACTACTCCCCACCCTGGGCCATTCCTCTGACACCAAACAAGGTGTAGCCTGGAGCGAATGAGTCTGACCTCGAGGAGTAACTGTTCAGACCATTCCCCACCCTGGGCCATTCCTCCGACACTAAACAAAGTGTATCCTGGAAAGAATGAGTCCACCCTTGAGGAATGTCTATCCTACATCAACCTCCAAATGAACGATTCTTCGAAACTACTCACAACTGTGAACTTCGAAAGAATGACTGCCCGGCAAGGCAGACCATTCTACTTGACCACTACTCAGAGTGACTGACAAGAAGAATGACTGTCCTAGACCACTCCCCATAAATGGGAAGTTGTTGTCTATGATACATCAGCAATCAATCTGCCTCCCATGTTAACTACAATGGGAAGCCACTGTCCATCAGAAATCTCAATCCACTTTTCGAACAAGAAAGCATCTGTCCATGCTGGACTATTACAAAGATAAATGCTCCCTCCTAACTGGAGAGTTATTTCAATCACAAAAATAAATATTTGCATACCTTGGAGAGTCTTCCCTTCTGGTTAATAGAGTTATTTCCATGGGTTCTAGCTTGAGTATGCATGTCCTTTCATCTTGGATAGAGGCTTTACCAAAATGTATGCTTATCCGCTCATCTGTGGAGATATGTATTGGACAAAACATTTTCTTCTTTATGGACTTCACCAAGGATAGTGTAATGCTTGTACTGTAGTCTGGAACACTGTGAAGGCTTCATGTAGATCTAAACAATAGAGTATATCATAGTTGGAAAACTGGAACATATCTATGTGGCACTTCTTCTATCATCATGAGATCTGATCTACTGAGTAGTCATCTTGATGTTATAGGAAATCTTCACCACGCTTCTACTGTGCACTGGAGGTTCTCCACCAAGTTGTCTTCTTCTTATCTGCATACAGGAGTCTCTTTCTGGTATGTCTCAAAGTCTTGAGATTGCTCTTCATATGCTCTGTACTCAATTTCTTTTGGAGAACATTCTTTGCATTCATCTGATGTAGAATTCTGGCTCATGGATGTTTATGGATGATATAATGACTTATGTAGAGATAAGTCTGATGTACTAGAACAATCAATCATCATAGTCTTCTCCCTCCATCTGAGAGAACTTCTGGTTTTGGATCTCGCAATACTTTCTTTTATAAGTCTTCCATACACTGTCCTTCATCACGATTCCTCTGCTTGATTTCCTTTTGGTGAGTTCATATCAGGTTGGTAATGATTGGTTGTTCTTCATGTTCTTCTTTAGCTTTTGGGTTCATGGAGTTTCTTATGGATTCCATGTTCTAGAGATTTCACTTCTTCCATTCATCATTGTTTCACAGATCTGGATGGTCAACCAGGAATACTTTAAGGCTTCTCTTCAAAAGGTCTTCTTCTGTGGTTGAGCTGAACACGTACTGTCTTTCTATGGATGCTACCATCATATTCAATCGATCACACGATTAACTCCCTCCTAATCCTTGCTTCATGTAAGAGTGTATATAATCTACTCCCTTTGTCTGACTTCTGTCTCCGTCCTTGTTGTCTTCTACAATAGAGTCCACACTTCCATCTGCAATCTTATTGCCTTCTGAAATATATAATAGGCTTTCTTTGTCTTAACAGATTCCATGCTTCCGTCTTAGTTGTCGTCATAAGTCTTTCCCAATTTCTCTTGATGTCTGGCTTCTATGTTTCTTCGGGATTGGTTCGTCTTGTAGTAGCTTCCACATGATTTGTATTTCATCCTTTCATATGTGTTATCTAATGATATTCATTCTTATCTTGTTGTTATTCCATAGGTATAGTTCTTCTTGGAACACATTATCTTCCAAGAGATAGACATACAAGATATGTACAAAGACGATGCAAGTAAGATATGTATAGAAAATAAGAAGAGTGTTGTTACCTTTTAGTAGAAGAAATCTCTTCCATCCTGCTTAGTCTTCTTTGTCGGTTCCTTTTCTTCGGCAATCGATGCTTCATGTTTCTTCTTCCTTTTCTTTAGCTTGGGACACTGATTTCTGTAGTGACCATACTTCTCACAGTTGAAGCATTGTATTTCTGAAATGTCTTCCTCTTGATTTGGCTTCCTCCTTGAACCAAACTTCCTTTTATTCTTGAAGTTCTTGAATCTTGTTGTGAAGGCTTGATCATCATACTTCTTTTGAGGTTTCTCTTTTGCATTGATCCTTGATTCTTCTTGAGCACAACAAGTCGAAAGTTCTTCAAATGTCGGGTACTCCTTCCTTATGTTCATGCTTGCGGCAAATGCATCCCATGTCTTGGGAAGACCATTGAGTACTATGTTCACCAATTCCTTTTCTGAATTGATTTCCTCAATAGATTGTAGTTGATATCTTTGTTGGGAGATCCTTACAAAGTAGGATTTTATGCTATCGTCATCATTCATATTCATGTCACGAAGTTCATTCTTCGGACTCATAACTTGTCCAATATTTCTGACTAAGAAGAGATTGGTTAGGGCATCATACATCTTCTTCGATGACTCAAGATGGGAGATGTAGGGTATCAAGTGGTCTTTTATAGAATCCACTATGATACTCATGGAATTGATGTCAACATCTTTAAACTTCTCCATAGCTGCAACATTCTGCGGTTCCTCCTCTTCTCCTTCTTTGAACTCTGGCTTCACGATCTTTCCTTTCACAATGTCCAACACTTTATTCTTAGCAAGGATGAGGTAAATCCTTGTCTTCCATGCTCTGAAGTTGGAGGCTCCTTCTACCTTGTTCTCAGACTTCATAGAGTTCATCATGGCTTGCTTGACTTGGTCAAACCCTAGATTTGACCAGAAATCCAAACTTCACATATTGGCCTTCTGAGTGTACCAGGAGATGCGCTGGTCCATGGCGCACTGATCTATCTAGAGATTAGGTCAATCTCGTCACTTAAGGTGCCTCAACAAGAGGTTTAGGGTTTCTGCAACTGCTATTGTTGGTAACCCTAGCTATAGTGCTTTTGGAAGCTGCTCCTGCTAGTAACCCTAGCGGCAGTTCCTCAATGAGCTCAATATATAGCGGCTATGTTTCCTTCCATCATTTTAGGCTGACTGAAGGGGTGTGGGCCCATAACCTATTAGAATATAAAGGATTGTGTGCTCATTTTACCATGACGATACCCTCGTCTCCCAACCACAGGCTGAAGCCTCCCTCCGAGCACCTTAACCTTGACCAGAGAATTTCTTCGGAAGCAAACCCTAGGCTAGATAGCCAAACAAAGAGCAGTGCATCTCTCCCTAAGGATAGCACATCACAAAAAGTTGATCAGATAGTCCAAACCCTAGCCAAGAGATATCCAAGCCAAATACTGAAACTTGCTGCTGCTGCAGTTGCACCTCCAACCCTCCTCCAAACTTGTGCACCAGTTATACCTGCAGTGTGCACCAACTGGGAAAACTGTAGTCCTGAGATATGAAAAATGAGAAATTGACGCCCTGTATTTATGGTAATCCTGCCAGTTTACTAGGGTCGACTTCTCCTTCTGGGTAGGTGTCTGTTCAGTATATTATTTATTAATTTTGGCCGACTTCTTCTCTTGGAGGCTAATATCCTAATATAAATTATATTCTTGAGCCGACAAGGCTTCTAGGGTTATTAGCCAATTCATTAGGGTTTCTCTTGTTTCCTGGAGTCTTCTATTCTCATCAGGTTCACATGTAGAGGTAAATACCTCCTGTAGCTACCATAATATTAACAATAGGTTCCAAATGGGTGTTCAAGAATAAAATGAATGAAAAAGGACAAGTTGTTAGAAATAAAGCCAGATTGGTCTGTAAGGGATATGCACAAGTTGAAGGTTAGGACTTTGATGAAACTTTTGCACCAGTGGCAAGATTGGAAGCTATCAGAATATTTCTTGCTTAATCATGTCATAAGAACTTCAAAGTTTATCAGATGGATGTTAAGTCAGCATTTCTTAATGGAGATCTAGAGGAAGAAGTATATATGGAGCAACCTGAAGGATTCTCATTGACAGATAATCCTAATTATCTTTGTAAGCCGAAGAAGGCCTTATATGGACTAAAACAAGCACCACAAGCTTGGTATTATAGACTGGACAAATTTCTACAAGAAAAAGGGTTCAAGAAAGGTACTATTGACAGTAACATTTACATTAAGTCTGAAGGTGATAATTTACTAGTTGTTTTGGTTTATGTAGATGATATTATTTTTGGCTGTACTAATGAATCATCTTTCCAATGGTTTTCTAATTCTATGCAAACAGAATTTGAAATGTCCATGATAGGAGAACTGTCATATTTTCTTGGCTTACAAGTAAAGCAAAGCTCTGCAGGAATTTTTATTTCTCAAGAAAAATATTTGAAAGAGATGTTGAAGAAATTTCAGATGGAATATTCCTCTACAGTTAGCACACCTATGGTAGTTGGTTGCAAGCTGAGTAAAGATGATATCTCACCTGATGTTGATCAAAGGACATATCACTCTATGATAAGTAGTCTTATGTACATCACAACATCCCATCCTGATATAATGCAAGTTGTTGGAATGGTAGGTTGTTTTGAGTCTGCTCCTAAACAAAATCATTTGGTAGTTGTCAAAAGGATATTTAAATACTTGAAGGGAACAATGACTTATGGTCTGTGGTATCCTAGAAATCAGAATTTTTAGTTAACTTCTTATTCAGATGCAGACTGGGCAAACTGTGTTGATGAGAGAAAAAGTACCAGTGGAGGAGCATTCTTTCTGGGTGTCTCGTTAGTTGCATGTCTTAGTAAAAAGAAAGGATCCATTTCATTATCCACTATAGAGGCAGAATACATTACTACTGCTACTTGCTGCAAATAAATTTTATGGATGATACAAACTCTTGCAGATCTGAGGTAACTTACACTAATCCCATTCCAATTCATTGTGATAACACCAGTGCCATTAGTGTCTCCAAAAATCCTATTCTTCATTCCAAGACTAAGCATATTCCAATAAAGTACCATTTTCTCAGAGAATAAGTTACAAATAGAATTGTTCAGTTGAATTATATTCCTTCCAAAGAATAGATGGCTGATATCTTTACTAAACCATTAGCAACGACCCCTTTTGGATATCTTCATAAAAAATTGGGGGTTATAATTACTTGTGTCTAATCTGTTCACCTGATAGGTGGAGTACTTATTGAATATCTGATGTATTTCCAAGATTCTTATAGTCAACAGGGGGAGTATGTTTTGCAACAAGATCAGGGGAAGAATGTTTCTTCTTTGACATTGATGTCAAAGGGGGAGAAAAGAGTTCAGGAAAGGAGATCTGAATGCATGTGAGTACAATGCATGTGGGTGCTTGTGTTGCCATCAATGCCAAAGGGGGAGATTGTTGGCAAATATTTAATAGACAACGAATGGCAAATATTTAATAGATAGTGAATGCTTGTCATTGATGGCAAGTACAACAATGAATATGGCATGAGTTCAAGAAGTTTGTAATAGACAGGGAAACAAAAGATAAGTTCAGGATTGATCGAATGATCGAAGGCTTTGTAACATACAGGCAAACAAAATAAAAGTTTAGGAAGACCAGCAATGCAACAATTGTCTAAATGAAACAATCCTCAATCATCAAATTGAGGATTGATCTAATCTTTTGATCAGGCATGATGAAGTCCATTTTTGAACGTTGGATCCCCTTCAAATTCTTGAAAGAACGAGAGCCGTCAGATCGACAAGAAGAGCACTGTTGTTGGGAAAAATACCCTACGGACTAGCAAACTAGGGTCAGACTTGCATGTAGATTTTGACCGTAAAGAAATGACTTTTTAACCTACCACCCAAAACTTAAACCCCTCTTTCACGATACATGCATGGAAAGTAACTACTAACCTTTTTATTGATGTTTGGTGTAGATCCTTCGTTGCGCTTTGCCCGCTTACTTGCGCTGCTCCTTCCAAAGTTAACCTTGCAATCAAAACAAAACACTACGCATGCATGCTACTTTTCTACTTGAGGGTTAGAAAGTAAGAATGAATTACACAAATCATAGATAACTCATGCATTGGGATGGGAAAAGTATTCTTTTATTATTTTCAAAATGAATCAACTTACAATCAAAGTCGAGACCGGCCACCGCTCCTTGATCCTGATCCTGGGCTCCTCCTCTTCTTATGTCCTCCAACTGCTTTTCGTTAATTCTCCTTAGGATTGAGGAAAGGCTAAAGGGTTGGGACAAATGGATTCGGAAAATGGGCAGAGTTTCTTAGCTATAATTTTCCTCCTCCAAATAGTACCCCTACCCCTTCTTTTATAGGCTAAAGGAGCTAGGGTTTTGGACGAACTCTCGGCCATGCATGGCCAGGAGTTTCAGTTAACTGACCCATAGATTTTTGTCCCATCGAAAAATTTCTTATTTTTGTATTTTGTTAGGTAAACGCGGGTTGTAGTAGGCCTTCCAGTATTCACCTGCATGCAGTAGTGTGTTAGGGCGCGTGTACCTTGACCCAAGAGGATTTTCAAAGAGGTTTTTCAGCAGATGTTTAGGCAATGAAGGGATATGAGTTGGCTTGATGCTAGGTAAGCATGTGTGGTGCAATTTAGGGTTATAACAGATGCCCCCTAATGTGTGAGGTCAGAAGACCATCTGATGGCCGAAATACATTACCAATCTTTTACCAATCTGTACTGATATGCTGAATGAGTGAGCCCAGGAATCAGGAATCAGGAGGTGCCATCTGCAAAATAACAAATGTCTCACCGAGGCGGGCATACCCATTCTCGGGATAAAATAGAACCATGGCTACCAATCAAATACACTGTAGATCCATGTCAAAAAACTATAAAGAGTAGCTGCGAATAATACACAGCGTAGCTACATCTCGAAATCAGAAAGATATACATATAAAGTATCCATCTCCCAGAAGCTGATTTGGCCTAATGGTTGTACTTCAGATCTCAAGCAACAACTTCAAAATCTTCTAAAACTCAGGTAGGAGTGTAATATGAGTGTACGACTACACTACCCAGAGGTCTTCGATGGATCGTCGGTTATGGACTTGATAATCTTGATGATCAGACTGAAGGTTTCAGTGATTTCGAGCAAATACTTGATTGGACGTTCAGGATGGTCGGGTATGCGAACAAGAGACATATTGCAGAGGGGCCGACTCAGGCTTAGTGACAAACTTCCCTTAGACAATAGCACGACAAGTGATAAGACTCAGGTAGCATATCTATTAATCATAAGTCTACGAAGCAGGAGGCAATGCAAACACTCCATATGTTTGGAAGAGTAACCAAATGGTGGAGGACACAACTCTATATAGCGAGAAAAAGCTTCCTAAGGTCGTACTACATCCCATAGTTTGATGACCAAATGGACAGATGTGCTTCATCCAAGGGTGACTCATTATGATGCCAATAAAGAAAATACTTTTCCCATCCTCTTTTTGGGGTATATTTGATTTTTTTGTTCATTTTGATGATTTTTGAAAAAGAATAAAGGAATATTACGTTACAATGGAGGAACGAGTACTACAAACATACAAACTCAAGGCACAAGGACAAGACTGATGTTCTGGGAAATGATACTCGGAAAAAATCCTCTAGTGGCCAAAGGTGTTAAGACGCAGAAGTAAACTGTTACAAGGCTGATGGGTAAGGTATGCAAATGTGATTGACAGAACACACAATGGTAACATCCTTCGATGTAAGTTTAACGAGCCTAGAGAAGGGAAGCTCGGTGGTTTTTCATATTTAGAGAGTCTGAAAAAGCATAAAAGGAGACTCCAGTGGGGTACCTTTTTTGCCAATAGTCTAGTCAATTCGAAAAAGGGGTAAACTAGCACCGATTAGACGTCAATTCAAAACCATTTTAACGAGTGTGACAAGGACAAGATCACTCAGCTATTTTTTCACTTTTAAGGAGTCTGAAAAAAGTTTAACTATGGAATCCGTCAAGAATGTTCTTCTGGACCATTTTAACGAGTGTGAAAGAATAAGGTCACTCGACAATCTTTTCAATTTTAGGGAGTCTGAAAAGAGCTTAACTATGGACTCCGTGGGTTCTTCTTTTTCATAAATTTAGTCCCTTAGGCCCGAAAAAGGAATAAAATTATACCTAAGGATACTCTTCTAAAGAATGGGAATTCGATAGAGTATTCCTTTGTTCGTACAGTTGACCATCCAGACCGAAAAAGGGATAAACTACCGCCAGACAGAAGTGACTTCAAATTTCAGTTTAACGAGTGTGAAATGTCACAAGATCGCTCAGCAATCTTTTCATTTTTAAAGGGTCTGAAAAGGGCTTAAAAGGAGACCCGTTATGTTTTGGGAGTCCGGAGGGTAAGAAAAAGAGTGAAAAAGACCCATGCGAATGAGGCTCAAACTCGTATGCAGGAAATACTATACGGACTCCTGAGCCTACAGTGTTATTAGAAACGTCATGGACACCATAATGCAACTAGGACCTACCTAGGGAATCCATGTTTGGGTAAGCTCTACCACCAAGTTGCGACACTTCTATAACAGATATGACAGTTCCGTGTCACAACCAGATGGGATCGATCCTATAGCATAAAAAAAGGCAACGAGATGCAAAAGTTGGGTAATATCCTAACCTATATGCTCAAGTTGATTTTTGTCAAAAAAAAAAATTATGGACCGTCAATATATATATATATATTTGAAACTCAAAAAAAAGTGTCCCAATACCTGCTCAAATTCCTCCCATATAACTCCTGGATCACTCAAAATGGTTTTTGGTATAAAGAAAATGATAAGGGGGGTCAAAAAAGTGACAAAAAGAGGCCAAAAAGTCTATAAATAGAAGTTGGCAGCTCATTATCACCATTGTTGATTTGAAAATTGACTCTGGAGCCAAAAGACCCCCTTTTCCAAAGATCATGATTCCGGGAGCTACAGTGGACGAAACGGACTTTTTCTTGGACCAAGTAAGTACAAACTCCCTTGTCTAGCTATTCAATACGTCATTTTTAGCATTTAGTGGATTTGTGGGGCGGGCGTCGACCTCAAAAAGGTCGGCCCTAGGTAAACGCAGGCTGTCCGGGGATAGCGTGCGGGTACCCACGTGCAGAGCAAAGCCTGCCCACGGGTACCCATGACTGTCGCCTCTACAGGCCGCGGGTACCCACCCCCCGTGTGATGAAAAAGAAAACATAAAAAGGTATTGACCCTCCTTTTACCTTATGGTGTTGGTAGGATGTATGTTCAGTGGAGGGAAAGGGAGCATGAAGCCACCAATGAGTTAGTGGTTGTAGATCTGAACGTTATGGCCGTGCTGATGCAGTGTGGGTTGGTAAAATTATTTTTATGTCCATTCATGCACGCGCAACCAAGGCTACTGAATGCCTTGGTTGATTACTGGCACCCTGATGCAGAGGCATTCATGCTAGAGGGGCAATCCTTGGTGCCCACCACCGATGATATTTACTTTCTGATTGGCCTATCAAGGAGAGGGGAACCAGTCAACTTGCAGACTTTTCCTGCGGGGCCGAGCAAGGTCTTAGAGCTGATAGATGAGTACTGTGAGGCTGGGACCGATCATAGAGGTTCCTCGGTACCGGTTAGTAGGATTACCAGACTCACCCTACAGACTATTTTATTTCTCATTGGGCAGATTACCGACTCAGTAGCCATGCATCAGGCTTCGTGCGCACAGATGAACTATGCGATCCAGTGCATGAATGCACAAATTTTTGATTGGAGTACCACACTGTTGGAGTGCATGAAGAGTCAGTTGACAACTTGCCGACAACGGACACACAGGAACTTTGGGTTTGGGACTATCCTGTGTTCATTCTTTTTTGAGAGAGTTCCATGCTTCAGTCCTCGGCTGACAGTATGAGGACATCTGGCCACTTTCCCCATAGTATGCAGATGGGCAGTATTACTGCCACGACAGGGTGGTGGAAGGACCGTGGAGGCCTTCAATGACAACTTTTTTGCTTGGCTGTTACAACAGATCCCAGCTATTGAGGACTACCCATATGCGGGGATCGACTTCTCCAGAGATCCAGAGATACCAGTGCCTCCTGGTGAGGAGCGAGGGGAGATGGGTAAGTCTCCACCTGTATAGTTTTTTGTTTGCATATGTAATTTTTATGTCTTTTTTGATATATATATCATGTTTTTGTATACCAGAGTTTTTGATGGGTGAGCGTTTATTGCATGCAGATGTGGAACATGTGCGACCTACCGACTATGCACAGAATAGGCGTCGCCCACAACCAGAAGCCGCAGCTTCTGCCACTGGAGGAGTAGCAGTAGCAGGGAACCTCCTAGTAGGATAAGCCGAGAGGGTCCTGAGGCGAATTGAGCGGAACTTTACTGCGCTCACTCACACAGTTCCCATGGCAGAGATAGAGGACCTTCCATCGTCCATGTAGACTCATGTTGTGGGGGCACCTCAGACATGGGTCTGATTGTTTAGGCATTTAGCCCAAGCTGTACATGATTATAACAGGGCCCATAGGCCCTGAGCAGACTTTTAGACTTTTATGTGCCATGAGCACTGATATGTATATATTTTTTGAGGGCATAAGCCCAGTGACTCGTTACTATTCCCACTTTTGAGGCGCTTGCGCCCATATATGTACTCTGAGGATTTTATGATGTTTATATATGGTTTTTATCTCTTTTTGTGTCTTATGGATTATGTGTACAAAAATGTATTTACATGTTTATGTTCATGATCTTTTTATATGTGAGCAAGATGCCAATCTAAAATGTGATTAGCTAGAGTATCTATGATTTGATTTAGACTCCTAGGAACATGAAAATATGTGATATAATCAAAGTTGCATTCCAAGAGACGTACCCTAAGGAATCGTCGATGTAAAGTTGGGTCATGAACCCGGTATATTCTGTTTAGCTGCGACACAACCAGTTGAGCATCCAGATAGACCCGGAGACAAGATATACCCAATGACAAAGCGTCACGAAGAAACTCAATAACTGTGCTATACTCAGCAACATTATTTGTGGTTTCACCTAAGCATATACCTCTGGAAGATAGCAACTAACCTTGTGGTGTAAATATCACCCAAGCTGCGGAGGCAAGACTCCGTGTGTGTCTACTAGAACCGTCCGCATACCCAATGAACACCTCAGACTCACTTGACATCTTCCATATTGACGAAAGATAACATCAATGACACGTCCATAACACTTTTTAAAAGAAATGTAAAAAAGTAATAGTACATAGACTATACATATGTTACAAAAATTTACCCACAGTGACCTCTCTATGAGTAATACTTCTTGAGGTAGAGCCCATTTCTAGGCTCTGCCAAAGCATTCCCTTCAAAATCGACCAAATGATAAGCGCCCTTTTTTAAAACCTCCTTAATAATGAAGGGTCCGAACCACATGGGTTTAAACTTTCCTGCCCCTAGGGGGTTCTTATCTTGGTCATAGACCAGAACAAGGTCGCCCTTAGAAAAAACCCGAGGATGAACGGACCTATCATATTGACACTTGACCTTATGTTTATGAGCCTCGTTGACCAAGGCCGCATCGTGACGTTGTTCATCAAGCTGCTCAAGGTGTGCTAACCGTTCTTCAAGCGGAGAAGTGTCTGGCAATAATTGTACTGTCAATTTCAGAGATGGGATTTGACATTCGATGGGCAAGACTGCCTTCAGCCTGTAAACGAGTTGAAAAGGTGAGAAACTGGTTGCATTCTTAACTGACGTTCGGTAAGCCCATAATGCCGAGTATAACATCAAATGCCAGTTTGACTTGGCTGAGTTGATAGTTCACTGTAGAATTGTCTTAAGTGTCTTGTTTACAGCTTCCACCTGCCCATTGGCTTGGGGGTAATAAGGTGATGAGTGTTCCTGTCGTAACCCAAGATTTGACGTTAACTCGATCATCATTTGATTCTGAAAGTGGTTGCCATGCTTAGTGACAATCTCTCTCGGGACGTCGAACCTTGCTATAATTTGGTTGAATAAGAAGAGAGTTGCAGTCTCTCCATCATCTTTGAACATCGGCATAGCTTCGACCCACTTAGTGAAGTAGTCGACAGCTATGATGATATAGCGGTTCCCCCTTGCTGATGGGGGGTTGCATGTAGTGTAATCAATCCCCCACTTAGTGAAGGGACCAACTGTGATGACAGGAAACATAGGAGCTGGATGTGCCCTCATATTCCATGAGAAGATTTGGCATGGATGACACTTCTTGACTGACTCACTACAATCTTTCATAAGTGTGGGCCAAAAGTAACCTGCTCGTAAAATATTTTGGGTTGTTGCCAACCCAGATAAGTGACTGCCATAGGCTCCTGTATGACAATCGTTGAGCACTATGACGGCCTCCTCATGAGTGAGACATCGACGCAAAATGCAATCTACACCTCTCCGATACAACGTATCATCGAGTATGAGATAATTCTTAGCATGATGGCGTATCCGCCGACGCTCGTCATGAGAAGCAGAGGTGGGGCACTTCAAAGTCTGGAGATAGATCAGTATATCTCCATACCAGGGGTCTAATGATTCAATCAAAAACATATCCCCCCGGATAGGCGATTCCGTAGGCACAACGTCACCTGACTCTACCGGAAGCTCCGAAATAAGTTCTGTGAAGACCAATGACTTCTTGGACTTTGTTGAAACGAAGTCTAAGTCAAATTCTTGGAGGATTATCATCCATCTATTAATTTTTCCATCGATAACTCGTCGTGTCAACATGTACTGGAATGGATTCACGACAACAACAACGGTGGTCTTGCGAAACAGAACATAGTGACGGAACCGTTGAACAGCATGAACTGCTGCCAACGCAAGTTTTTTGAGATGGGAATAATTAAATTCCGGTCATACGAGGCCTTGGCTCAAGTAGTAGATCACGTATTCTGAAAATGAGTCATCTTCCTGAACTAAAACCTTGCCTATGGTTGACTCTGTGGCAGCCAGATATAATAAGAAGTCTTTGTTATAATTAGGTTGTTATAATTAGGTGGCCGTAGCAGAGGTGCGGTGGTGAGGGCGTGTTTTAATGTGTCTAAAGAGCATTGAGTGGCTTCTTCCTAGAAAAACGGAACATCTTTCTTTAGTAAACGCATAAAGCCCTTGGTGATTTCGGTATAGTTGGCGATGAAGCGTCGTAAGAAGTTCGCCTTGCCTTGAAGACTTTGAAGTTGTAAAATTGTGCGTGGGGGTGGCAACTGGATTATTGCCTCCACCTTAAGAGGATCAACCATGATCCCTGTTGTTGAAATGATGAAACCTAACAAACATCCTAACGTGATGCAAAAGCTGCACTTGTTGGGATTCAAGCGAATCCTGAAGTAGCGACAATGTTCGAAGATTAGTCTGAGGTGTGTAGGATGATCCTTTTGCTTGCGAGAGCGTGATGCTAAATCATCTAGATAGGCTTCGACTATATGTTTGAGGTCATGAAATGCAAAAGACATGGCCCGTTGGAAAGTGGCTCCAGTATTCTTAAGGCCAAAAGGCATCTTACAATAGGTGAACATACCCCACGAACAAATGAATGTTGTTTTGTGTTGGTCCTCAGGTTTGATTTGGATTTGATTATATCCTGAAAAACCATCCATGAACGAAAAGGCTTCACAACCGGCGCATTCATCAATGATCTGGTCGATGAATGGGGTTGGAAAATTATCTTTTGGATAGGTCTTATTCAAATCACGAAAATCAGTACATACACGAATCATGCCTTGTTTTTTATTGATCGACACGGGGTTTGACACTCATTGAGTTAAATGAATAGGATAAATGAAACCTACCTTGAGAAATTTCTCAACCTCAAGCTTAATGGCTACTGCTTTCTTAGGATTGACTGGACGAAGTTTTTGTCGAATAGGCTTAGCATCAGGATACGTTGTGATTTCATGTTCAACTATTTTCGGATCGATGCCTAGCATTTCCTCATAAGACCAGGAAAAAACATCGTGAAATTCTTTGAAAAGATCCGTATAAATTTGAATCTCTTCGGGGGAGCAATCCGCTCCGACGAAGACATTCTCCACAATGCCAGGGTTTTGGGAGATGTTGATAGGTATAGTTGCAGCGATAGTCACCATATTTCCCTCAGCATAAATTTCCTATGTGGCTAAGAGGTTAATAGGACATGGCTGATATCCCGTCATGGTAATAGTGAATTCTCCTACCTCGATTCAGCTTAACTCTGGGAGGAAATATGATCTGTGATGAAGATCTTCCCAAGGTTTGTCCGAACTAGTCATTGCTTCGATTACTGCTTCATCGGAAGGCAAGACTAATTCTAACGAATCGGTGGTAGCAAGAGAACCCTGAGCCCAAATAGGCTCGAGAAGTGGATCCAACTCTGGTGCAAGAGTCGGATCAGGGTTAGCTGAAGCTTGCTGGACTAAAGAGTACGCTACTTTAATGGATGACAAGGGCATGGACATGCCGGAGTGCCCTGTCTCATCCATCATGGTGGATAAGAAAGGAAGAATCCACGGATCCTCAAAGTAAGTCATGTGGAACAACGAAACTTGAAAAATCTCAGCCTTTTGGTGAGTAGATATAAACTTGACATCGTCATGAGGAGGTGGGTAATCGAAGGTACCTATCAAATATGGGCACAAACCGACTCCTATGTTAATGACACCGGATTGAGGATTATCAATCATGGGAACTTTGGATGCCCCCAAAGCTGGGTCAAGTCTAGAGAAGGACAATTGTTCAATGGTCACTATCCGACCTTCGTGTGGAAACAACAAGACTCGAAAAACTATAGCAACCACCGCTTGCATAGCGTAAGTCCAACTCTGGCCTAACAAGAGGTTATAGTCAAGGGGGGCATCGACTACCTCTACTTCGACACACATGGTCTTCCCACCTAACTGCATAGGGAAAGAAGGGATGATGTCGTGTGGCCGGAAAGAATGACCGTCGAACGTAGTGAGGAGAGTAGGTGATGGAGACAAAGCGGGATGGCCAATAGCCTTCCAACATGCTAATGACATAATGCAAGTCGAAGCGCCCTCGTCGACCACCGTGCAGAAGATATTCCATGTAAAAAATTTCGTGGGATGAGCCACTACTATCTGAAATGTGACGTGGTAAGGTAGACGAGGTTTTAAGTCAGTCATATCTAACATGATGGTACCCGGGTTACAAGTCTCAATAGAGCCTAAAGCAGTTAACAAGGCTTTCCGCTGAGCAGGGCAGCTTTGGAGGACCTCCAAAGCAGACATCACACAAGGGGTTTGTGATAAATCTTCCACCATAGAGTAATTATGTGCGGCCCTTGCATTTGGACTGTGAGAAGCTTTCTTAAATGCACCATTTGGAATGCGTGTCATCGTTTCTCCCAACGTCTTCTCAATCTGTAAAGGAAGAGATGGGAGTTCAACTTCTTTACCCTTCTCAGAGGTGCTTGGCTTACTATATTCATGCGCTGTAGTCATTATTAAAGCATCACCCCTAACCGTATATACGTTCGCGGCTGAGGAATTGTTTGGAGGAGGGTAGGTTTCTTGGCTGCCCCCTTCGGCACTTGTAGATACTTGAGTTAAGTTTTGCCCATGCTGAAAGGGATTAGTCAACACAGCTTGTTGTTGCTATGTGACAAACTTTTGGGCCTCTACAAGTCAAGGACACAGATGAGTCGAGTGGTCTTTTTCACATAAATTGCATGGATACCTCGCCTTCCATTTTTATGTGGTGCCCTCTCTAGCATTATCAGTGGGTTTTTTCTCCCCCTTACCCTTCTTTCACTATTTTTTCTTCCCTTTAGGCTGCTAGGTGGCCTTTGGGTTAGTCATTTGCACGGAGTGTACTTTCAACATTTGGGTAGGAGGAGCAGCCAAAGCAGTAGTCTGGCTAGCTGCTGAGTGTTGGATAGATAACTGTTGCACTTGCTTTGTCAATTGCTCAGCGGGCTTGGTTTGTGCTAAACCAACTATACCATCAGCATGTGGTCCAGCTCTCTATCTAGTTTTATCCAGAATCAATCGTGGTGCATCTGGAAGGATGTTGTATAATAAACCAGACTGAGAATAGATAAGCTCAAACTGTTGAGCCCTCATGATGGCATCTTCCTCGGAGAAAACTCCAGAAGTTGCGACGTCTTTGGATAATTGTGGGACTAAAGACTTAAGGAACCACTCAAGCAGGAATGCTGGTGGGACTGGTACTTTGATTAGAATATTTCGGCGTCTCCACTCTCGGATATGATCAGAGATATGGTCTGCTTTCGTCTGTTCGAAATTGACCAGCAGCTCGGTGCCAGCGTCGTATCTCATAGGTAACTAGAAATGGTTAAGGAAGGCCATCACCAATTCGCCAAAAGAAGAGTATCTTAAGCAATCAAGCTCGATGTACCATTTCACGGCACTCCCAATAAGAGTGCATTGAAACAATCGCAACTGGATGGAGTCATCTTTCAATGAGTTAGATGAACACCAAAGATGGAAGGTAGTCACGTGATCACCTGGATCTTCGTTAGGCTTGGCCTCAAACTTTGGAATGTCCGAAGGCAACTTCGTTAGCATAGGAGGCCAACGCGGATCATGATAGATAGGATCATTTAACAACCTTGTCAAATCTAGCAAGTGTAACGTCGCCAGGAATGGTAGTTTGGGTTGCTGCTGATAGCTTGGGAAAAAGGGTCCTGGAGTTTGACTGGCACCAGGTTGCCAGGAAAAGTTTGGCTGCTGGCTTGGATTCTGGTAGAAACCATGGCCCTGACCAGCGTAAGGATTTTGCAACTGTGGAGACATCATTGGATGATTCACCATAAAGGACATAGGATGTTGGGCATTCATCGTGTTTGACGGACTTTGGGAAGCATTACCCCATGCCGGTCCTGCTGGGAGATGCATAGAAGTTTGTCTAGGGTTGCATTGACTGTGGAAAGAATTACCCCAAAATGACATTCTAGAGGAGGGAACGGATCCTTGTCCCGAGTTCCAAGGTCTTTCTATATGTGCCCCCGGCGCAAGAATAGTACCCTACGCTGGAGTAGACTTTCCAAAGATGGGTGTGCCCCCAGATGGGAAAGAAGTGGATGCGAAAGTGTTGTTACCAAACATCCCATTCCAAAAAAATGGTGAAAAACCTACCGGCATAGTGTGCGCAGGTGTTCCTTGACTCCCAGCTCCAAATGAACTCATGTGTGCAGGCTTCCCGGTGGACTGCTAATGCAGACCACCAAGCAAAGGGGACGAAGGAGAGATATGACCTCCAGCATAAGGAAAAGTGTTGAAAGGGACAAGAATGCCCCCAAGTTGACCTTGCAGAGGAGCATTAGAGCTCCCTGCACCCAGACCCAAAGTCTGTAAAGTGGAGTGAGTGAGTGCAAGACTTGTGCCCGAACTAGGCATACCGTATGAAAACGGAGGGCCTGTCGCACTAGGTGTGAAGGGAGTTGTGGCCACTGCGATAGATGGGGTCGGTCCACTGTGTGATGTAGTTGCAGCCGAGACCATGGTGGCTCAGACCGACGATGGTGTTAGCGATATTTCTTGTAAGGGGGGCTAGAACGCAAAAGAATGGGTTAAAAACCCACTTATCCAAAGTTTCGGATGATTATGCGCCCAAGGTAAGTCGCGAGCAAGTTCGAGCGACAACGATTCATGCACCTGGATCAACGGCGCATATGGAATTCCAGACCCCCCTTTCCTTTCTACCTTTAAGCGGGGGGGGGTCCGAAATCAGGGGCGCACCTCTCCAACGGCCCAGATCAGCGCGCCCAGATCAACGGCGATAAAGAAAATTCCGGACCCCCCCTACCTTTATACCTTTAAGCGAAGGGGGGGGGTCCGGAATCGTGGTTGCAGATTTCCGACGGCTGAGATCATAGCACCCAGATCAACAGCGCTCACACAGCCCTATCCTTCTCAGCTGCCCTGTGTTTAGCCAGCGTGGGCCCTTCTCCCGTCATATCATCCTCCATAACCACCTTTCTCTTGCTGCCATGTGTCACCAATCCACCTCCGCTCCTTGGTCCGCGTGGTCCATCTCTCTTCTCATCATCCACTTGTCATTTGCCACGTGCCCCACTCCTTTCCATGTCAGCCTCTCACCAAAAGGCGAGTTCATTATCTCCCATCTTCCTCCCTTTTGCCTGATGTCTTCCACCGTGAATCATCCTCTGTCACCCTTCTCACACCTCGCCACTTCTTCCATGCCCTTATAATCTGACGCCATCACTCCTATAATGTGCCCCATTCTTCGCGCTGGCCTCCATGCCTATCCCTCCAGCCATTCAGTTATTCCAGGTGGTAGCGCGAGAGGTCTTCCACATCCCAAAGTGCTGAGTTGGCCAGATCATCCTCGATCCCAAGAAAGAAGTTTTTGAAGCGATTGGTGGTGGTTAGACATCGTCTCCATCATAATGGGGACATCTTGCAATGAATTAAAGGCACGTCGATTCACCGATGAAATTGTCAGAAGATCGATCGCGTCTACCATAAGTTGCATGACCAATTCAAAGATTGCGGCCGCAGATTGTCAGAAGCCATGCAGACGCAAAGCTTTCAATGTAGTTTCTTGGTTCCGCTGCTGATTGTTGTTTGAGTATATGTAGGCATTCTTTCCATTTTTGTATCTATCGATGGTAGAGCTAAGCTCCCGACAGTATAGTTTCAACAAACATTCTGGTTTCCTGGTCATGCCTCTGTGTTTGAGATTTCTTGGTTTATAACAAATAGTTTTTCCTTTTCCATCTATCTTTCATCTCATGCCGGACAGTCCATAGTTGAATGATTCGCATGGATTGTTACAGTTATGTTATGATAAAGGATTTGTTGTGAAATTATCTTATTCTCTGGTTTTCTGTGTTTGAATATAAAGGATGTTGTGTTCGAATGCTTTCTTCTCTAGTCTGATATGAACCTGAGGTTTATGACAGACCTTCACACTCTTCTCATGAAAGTCTTCCACCTACTCACCCTTTTACTGCAACTCACTGTTTGAAGTTTATCAAGACCTCACTTGTTCAAGCATGCCTGGCCTAGTTTTTGAGTTGAGATGATACTATTTTGAGTTTCCTTCCATTTGATCACCCCTTTTTAACAAATCGTGACATTAAACTGATGGGCATCGGGCTCTTCTCCTGAAAGCAATCCAGGAGTGACCTCCATTGCCAACATTTATGGCACCGTTGTCGAGGATGAAGTTGAATATTTTCCCCAAGATTGAACGACAAAGATTAAGTTGATTTTGAAGGTGCATCAGATATCATAACTTGAAGATTGCTACTGTGCACCTGGCGACTCCATTGTGATGACTCCACTGCGGCAAACCCGTTCGATTAGTTGTGGCTTCCGGCGGTAGACACACACGATCCCATCCACAACTGTCTCCAGCTGCTACTGAAGAAAATCCGGAGGTGATTCTCAAAAGAGGAAAGGCTCCTCAGAAAGAAAGCTTCGCATCCGAATCAGGTATTTCCCCACCTCCTTATGTAAGAACTCCATTTTCTTATTCTCATCTTCCTAGTCATCCCTCCTCTGAGGTTTCCCGTTTTCTAAACTTCAGGAGTGTTCCTGTTGAGTTTTCTCCTCCTGGTCTAGTATCAGAGGGAGAGATCCTTGTCACTCCCCCCTCCCTGGAAGTTGTGCCTCAGTATAGACCTTAGGCCTCAGAAGGTTTCACTAATTCTCCTTTTATTGCTACTACTGTGCAGAAAGAAACACCTACACATTCGGGTCCCTTAGACCTCTCTCTGTTTTCCCTGTCGTCCCCTTCGAGGACCTCTGTGCCTACATTTCCCGTCCGCACTCCTTCTCCTCCAAGTTCTCCTCCACCTAATATCCCTATGGCTGGTGTGAATCCACCTCTGAATAGAATGGATGCCATAGATGATGCTAGATATGCTCCCTTAATCCTGCCTCATCCTATGAATCCTCTCCCTGCTGGAGATTACTTGAAGTACATGCCCAAGTTCACTGGGGAAGGGGATGTAATTGCAGAAGAGAACCTGGCTGCTTTCTATAGTTATGCAGACAATCTAAACATTGAAAATGAAGATGTCTGGATGAGAGTCTTTGTTCAGAGCTTGGATGGTGAGGTGAGGAAGTGGTTCAGAGGATTGACCCCTGGATCTATTGCTGGAATTGAATCCCTGGATACTATTTTCCTGAGGTAGTTGGGAGATAGAAAATATTATATATATTACATGACTGAGTTTGGGTCTCTGAAAAATCAGGAAGGAGAGTCGGTCTCCGACTTCTCCAAGAGATTCAATAAAATGTACAATAAGATTCCTGTAGAGATAAAACCCTCAGAGGCCTCTGCCCAAATTTCCTATGTTGGTGCATTTGACCCTGATTTCTGTCTTTTATTAAGAGAAAGAAGAGCTACCTCCTTAGCTCAAATGCAAGATGCAGCTATAAAAGTGGAATCCAACCTATTAGCAGCCGACAGACTGAGGAACAGGGTCAACACAGACAGAAGAAAGGGAAAGTCAGAAGTATCAACTTCCGACCCATCATTGCCCCATCCTCAAGTAAATGAGTTGACCCAGGTGATGAACTTTCTGAAAGAAGAAATGGAGAGATTGAAAGTGGAAAGAAAACAAATGAACAAGGGCCCTCAGAACAATGAGAATAGAGCAGGTTTCAGAAGGCCAAACAATTTTGCTCCTCCAACCATGCACAAAGAGAAGGAAAGAGACAGAGACGACCAAAGAATTTAGGCTCCCTTCCAGAACTGTTTTGTGGCTAATGAAGAAGAAGGAGAAACAGATGAGCCTAAGCCTAAAATCCACTCTTTAGAGGTTACTCCCCCTTTCCCTCACTTGACTCAATTAGCATACGAGGAGTCTCTCATGAACAGTCAGCTAAACGAACTAAGCAAGGGAGACAAGGTTAGCGGTGGCCAAGGCAGGTATAACCTGAGATCTAACAAGAAGGCAGTAGCACCTGATGTTTCAGAGCCATCCTCTAGAGAAGAGAATCCTGCTGATGAGGTAGCATATAGCCACAGAGGTAAGAAGGCCCAACCCCTCTCTCCCATTGTCCAAAATCATGTTCCTGAAATTAGAGAAATTCCAAAACTTACATCCTCTTTTAATTTCGAGCATGAGATCCAAAAGATCAGAATCCCTGTGCCCCTCACTGAGATAATTAAACATGGTGAATTCAAAAAGTGCTGCTCTGACCTTTTGAAATCTGAAGCTTCGGGCCCATCCACAGACTTCATAAACCTCCAATATGAAAAGCCAGCAGTTGTCCTAGGCCCCATGGTGGAAGACAGAGATGATTCATCCCCTCCCTTCTACACCTCCCTGAACATACATGATAAGGTACTGCACAACTGTTTGATGGATTCAGGGGCCTCTCACAACCTCATGCCCAAAGCTGTCATGGAAGAATTAGGACTGGAAGTCACCCGAGATTATCATGACCTCTATTCTTTTGACTCCAAGAGGGTGCAATGTTTGGGAGTCATCAAGGACTTGGTAGTCTCTTTGTTTCAGCTACCCATGAAGAGCATGATCATGGATATTATGGTAGCTGATGTTCCCCCAAAGTTTGGCATGTTGTTTTCAAGGTCTTGGATTAAGAGACTTGGAGGGACATTACATATGGATCTCACATATGCCACCATTCCAGTCTTTGGAGGGGAACATAGGAGATTATATAGAGAAGCCCAGCTAGCCTACATTGTCAGTGATGAAGCAGACCCCACTAATCACCCCATCTTTGCACTTGATACTGGCTTAGGGTCTAGCTTGTTACAGGTCACTAATAAGCCTGAGGCCCCTTTGCAAATCAGAAAGCAGCCCAGTCTTAATCAAGAGACGCCTCCTCCAACCACCTCTGTTTGGAAGATGTTCTTTGACGGAGCTTCTTCCAGTATAGGTGCAGGCGCCGGAGTGGTACTCATATCCCCCTCTCAAGAGACCATATCTCTATCATACAAGCTGGAATTTGAAGTCACCAACAACGTGGTATAGTATGAAGCTCTAGTTCTGGGATTAAGAGCTGCAAAAGAGATGGGAATCAGGGAAATGGATGTGTTTGGAGACGCAGAATTAATTGTCCAGCAGGTCAAAAACATCTATCAGGCCAAGCATCCTTGACTCAAGAATTACAGGAACGAGGTATGGAACCTAGTTGATAATTCTTTCTTGGCCTTTAACATCTCTTTCATTCAAAGGGAAGAAAATGCTCTAGCCGACTTTCTAGCCTTTTCAACTAGTTTGTTCGAGGTTCTTGCGCTACCCACTGCCCAATCTGATGTTGAAATAAGATATAGACCAGCTGTACCATACAATGTCAAACATTGGAATGTATTAGAGGATGATCAGGAGATCGAAAAGTTTCTCCAATCAGTAGATGACTTTTCTGCATTGCACATAGATGAGGACCCTAACACGCAAGATGACAATCACCCTGGGTTTTTTTTAAATGAAATTGTTGACCACCAGATTATTCAACTGCCGAGCAATCACATACCAAAAGGTATGATCCCATTAGAAAGATTGTTCGATGGAAATGATGTGGCAATAAAGGGCAGAGTTTCAGGTGATGATGCCGACACAACTGAGTGCAACATAGGCACACCAGAGGAGCCCAAATTTGTCAAGTTGTCAAGGAGTTTGACCGAGGAGCAGAAGATCGAACATACTAAGCTGCTGAAGGAGTTTGCTGATGTGTTCGCATGGACCTATGAAGACCTCAAGACGTATGACACGTCAGTCATTGAGCACAAGATCCCACTGAAAGAGGAGGCTAAGCCATTCAAGCAGAAGCTGAGATAGATAAATCCCATGCTGCTACCTATCATGGAGAGGGAAGTGAAGAAGCTGCTAGATGCCCAAATCATTGTCCCCTTGAGATATTCTGACTGGGTGGCCAATTTGGTCCCAGTAAGAAAGAAAAGTGGTGAAATCAGACTCTACGTTGATTTCAGAAACCTGAACAGGAGCTCAAGGAAGGATAATTATCCCCTGCCCAACATGGAGCATATATTGCAGAAGGTCACTGGTGCATCTATGATATCTATGATTGATGGATTTTCTGGTTACAATCAGATATCAGTCATGCCTGAGGATAGAGAAAAGATAGCCTTCACTACTCCTTGGGGCACATTCATGTATGCCAAGATGCCTTTTGGGCTGGTGAACGCGGGAGCGACATTTCAGCAAGCCATGGACATAGCCTTCATTGGGGAAAAGGACAAGTTTGTGGTGATTTACTTAGATGACATAACAGTCTTTTCCAAGACTGATAAAGAGCACCGCTACAACTTGAAGAAGGTCTTCCAGAAGTGTCGGAGGTATGGCCTATCATTAAACCCCAAGAAATCATTGCTTGCTATGCAAGAGGGAAAACTATTAGGCCATATAGTGTCAGCAGAGGGAGTGAGAATTGATCCTGACAGGGTAGAAGCAATTCAGGCCCTGTCACCTCCCAGATCTAAGAAAGAGGTTCAGGAATTCTTGGGAAGGATTAATTCTCTAAGGAGGTTTGTCTCAAATTTTACTGAGTTGGTAAAACACATCACAGCCATGCTCAGAAAAGGAAATGAAGTGAAATGGACTGTTGAACCCAGGAAGTCTTTTGAACAAATAAAGAAAGCATTAACTGAGGCTCCTGTGCTAATCAGTCCTGATTATTCTAAAGATTTTCTAATATTTTCTTTTGCTTCCTGTGATACAATAGCAGCAGTTTTTTTGCAAAAAAATGATCAAGGATGAGAACAGCCTATTGCCTTCTTTAGTAAGGCGCTGAGAGACTCAGAACTCCGATACGAGATTATGGAGAAGCAGGCTTATGCCTTGGTGAAAGCCCTCAAATCTTTCAGAGTTTATGTCTTGCATTCGAAGATCATTACATATGTCCCTTCAGCTTCTGTGAAGAACATCCTCATACATCCTGACATAGACAAAAGAAGAGGTAAATGGATCGCCAAGATCCTAGAGTTTGATCTGGAGATTAAGCCCACCAAGCTGATAAAGGGGCAAGGTTTAGCCAAGTTGCTGGCTGAATCAAATTGCAGGGCCTTGGGAATCAATTTCATCAATGAGCAAGCTGAGTCATCCAACAGGGGTTCCCAAAGCACTGTACCACTAGCAGCATGCCCCTAGTACAAAGATATCTTGTATTTTTTGCAAGAGCTAAGACCTCCTGATGGGATGGAAAAAAGAAAGGCAAGAGCATTAAAGCTCAAAGCTGTCAGGTATTGCCTCATAAACCAAGCCTTATATTGGAAGGACCCCCTGGGGGTATTACTGAGGTGTCTGGACCCACAACAGGCCCAAAAGGTCATATCTGACTTCCATAGCGGTCTCTGTGGAGGTCATTATTTTTGGAAGACCACAGCTCACAAGATCCTCTGAGCTGGATATTACTGGCCCACCTTATTTCCTGATGTCTGCAGGGAAATTAGAGCTTGCATCAAATGCCAGAAATTCTCAGGGAAGCAACAGCTCAAATCCCTACCATTGAAACCTGTGGTGGTCTCAGCACCCTTTCAGCAGTGGGGATTGGACTTCATCGGGGAAATTCATCCCCCTTTGAGTGGCCAGCACCGATGGATTCTGACAGCAACCGACTACTTCACTAAATGGATAGAAGCTGTCCCTACCAGAAGCACTTCTCACAAAGTAAAAATCAGCTTCCTGGAAGACATCATAGCTAGATTTGGCTGCCCTAGCAAAATTGTTACTGACAATGCTTCCCCATTTCGGTCTGAGCCTCTGGTCAAGTTTTGTGAACAATTTGGAATTTCACTGATTCACTCCACTCCCTACTATCCTCAGGGAAATGGACTGGCAGAGTCCTCCAATAAAAGCCTAATTAAGCTTATCAAGAAGCTATTGGAGAACAATAAAAGGGCCTGGGATTCAAAGCTCAAATTTACTCTTTGGGCTGATCAGGTGACAACAAAGAAATCGTTGGGCATATCACCCTTCCAACTTTTTTATGGAATAGAAGTTGTTTTCCCCACACATCTCACCCTGCCTGTGGCAAATCTCCTCCCGGACTACGAGGGAGAACCTAACCATGTGCTCAGAAGAATTCATCAGATGGTGGAAGTGCAACAGATCAGAGAACAGGTCCTAGACAGAGCTTACAATCATCAGTAGAAGATCAAGCAGGCTTTTGACAGGAAGAGCGAAAAGAAGGAATTTGAGCAGGGTGATCTGGTGCTCAAGTGGGATGCACCCAGGCAGGAAAAGGGAAAACACGGTAAATTTGATGCCCTCTGGTTCGGGCCTTTCAAGATCCTTGAAGTGTTTTCAAACAACACCTATAGATTGCAGGATCTGGAAGACAATGACGCTTTCAGTGGCCCAGTCAATGGGCATTTCTTAAAGAAATGTTTTCTGTGAACCACAGTCGGATCTTTTCATTTTGTTTTGTAAATATTGTTTTTGTTTTTGTTTTTCGGACTAATAAATGACTCCATAGCCCAACAGCAAAGGCACTAAGTCTACAAAAGAGTTCTTAGAGCATCACAGGGACGACTCTATCCCCCATGAAGCCAAATGTTAGTGATATTTCTTGTAAGGGGGGCTAGAACGCAAAAGAATGGGTTAAAAACCCACTTGTCCAAAGTTTCGGATGATTATGCGCCCAAGGTATGTCGCGAGAAAGTTCGAGCAGCAGCGATTCACACGCCCGGATCAACGGTGCATATGGAATTTCGGAACCCCCTTGCCTTTCTACCTTTAAGCGGGGGGGGGGGTCCGGAATCGGGGGTGCACCTCTCCAATGGGCCAGATCAGCGCGCTCGGATCAACGGTGATAAAGACAATTCCGGACCCCCCCTGCCTTTCTACCTTTAAGCGAAGGGGGGGGGGTCCGGAATCGTGGTTGCAGCTTTCCAATGGCCGAGATCACAGCGCCCAGATCAACGACGCTCACACAGCCCCGTCCTTCTCAGCTGCCCTGTGTTTAGCCAGCGTGGGCCCTTCTCCCATCATATCATCCTCCATAACCACCTTTCTCCTTCTTCCATGTGTCACCCATCCGCCACCGTTCCTTGGTCCGCATGGTCCATCTCTCTTCTCATCATCCACTTGTCGTTTGCCATGTGTCCTGCTCCTTTCCACGTCAGCCTCTCACCAAAAGGCGAGTTCATTATCTCCCGTCTTCCTCCCTTTCGCCTGATGTCTTCCACCGTGAATCATCCTCTGCCACCCTTCTCACACCTCGCCACTTTTTCCACACCCTTATAATCGGACGCCATCACTCCTATCATGCACCCCATTCTCCGCGTTGGCCTCCATGCCTATCCCTCCAGCCATTCAGTTATTCCAGGTGGAAACGCGAGAGGTCTTCCACATCTGAAAGTGCTGAGTTGGCCAGATCATCCTCGATCCCAAGAAAGCAGTTTTTGAAGCGGTTGGTGGTGGTTAGACATCGTCTCCATCATAATTGGGATGTCTTGCAATGAATTAAAGGCACGTAGATTCACCGATGAAACTGTCAGAAGATCGCTCGCATCTGCCATAAGTTGCACGACCAATTCAAAGATTGCGGCCACAGATTGTCAGAAGCCATGCAGACGCAAAGCTTTCAATGCAGTTTCGTGGTTCCACTGCTAATTGTTGTTTGAGTATATGTAGGCATTCTTGCCATTTTTGTATCTATCGATGGTAGAGCTAAGCTCCCGACAGTATAGTTTCAACAAACATTCTGGTTTCCTGGTCATGCCTCTGTGTTTGAGATTTCTTGGTTTATAACAAACAGTTTTTCCTTTTCCATCTATCTTTCATCTCATGCCGGAGAGTCCACAGTTGAATGATTCACGTGGATTGTTACAGTTATGTTATGATAAAGGATTTGTTGTGACATTATTGTATTCTCTGGTTTTCTGTGTTTGAATATAAAGGATGTTGTGTTCGAATGCTTTCTTCTCTAGTCTGATATGAACCTGAGGTTTATGACAGACCTTCGCACTCTTCTCATGAAAGTCTTCCACCTACTCACCCTTTTACTGCAACTCACTGTTTGAAGTTTATCAAGACCTCACTCGTTCAAGCATGCTTGGCCTAGCTTTTGAGTTGAGATGATATTGTTCTGAGTTTCCTTCCATTTGATCACCCCTTTTAAACAAATCGTGACATTAAACTGATGGGCGTCGGGCTCTGCTCCTGAAAGCAATCCAGGAGTGACCTCCATTTCCAACAGATGGCAAGTTAGGAGATGCTTCTCCTATGGTAGCAATGGTGGTGGGAATGGAAGAATTCCCAGAGGAAGTAACAACGTTTGGTTCCATAACTGTGTGAGGCACTGACAGGCATTCATAAAATTGGATTGGTACAATGACCAATGGCCAAGTATCAGTGGTTGGGGTTTCAAATGAACCAAGATTGGCGGTTGATTCCTTCGGGAGTTGTTCGGGCTCAATGGTTTGTAACCCGGTTGCTTCGAAAGACCCTCGTTGGTATAGCCTCCACCTCAATGGTGGCAGAGGTGGCTCTAGTATAACCGACGGTAGGCCCAAAAGCCTTCGTGACCGGCGGAGCTTGGGATCCTCCACTGTGTGAGAAGATCCAAGACACGCTAAGGTATTCTACACGTTCAAATAGTAACACACACTAAAAAAGAAGCCCTTAAGAGATAAGTCAAGCAAACACTAAACTAGTTGGAAGAACAGTTACAACAACCAACACTAGAGCAACTTACCGATGCAAGTGCAAATTGAAAACAGAAGCACCCTCTGGTTATACTCTACAAAGAATGGCCCAATGTCTATCCTAGGTATCGCGGTATACCCCCACAGTCACCTGTGTATGTCCCTAAAAAATATTGGCAACTAGTTTGCCAGCACGTGAACAGTCACCAGGCGGGTACAGTCGATAGTCAGTAGACCACAATGAGCAGGGTATCAAGCCTGAAACCTGTCAAGGGTATTGAGAGAAAATGGTCTAGAAGACAATTGAGGACCTCGAACAGATTCGAGACCCACGAAGCCCCGTGGCAAATGCAAATGACAAAATCCCTCAACAAATCCTCGATATGTGTTCTCCACTACGCTTGGTCCGGCTTTGGAGGGGTTATCTCCGCTACCTCTCCTTACGCGACCTCGTGTTTAGCCCCTGTGTTAGAGGGGGGTCCTAGATAACTTCCACAAAACTGGACTTCTACACTCCCTATCACAGACTCCAATGTTTGGTTTTGAGTGGCCTTGGAGAGTTTCCTCTCCAACCTAATCCAAGGCCCTAATCCTGAACTAGTATATGAACCCTACAAACAAAAAGTCTAATATATTTTAAATTAGCGTTGCTTTAATGGGCTTTTTTACGTCATGGGGAATGAAGGTAAAACTGATGATGTGTAAAGACTCAAAGAAAAAACGAATGAAAAAAAAAATGTTGGAAACAAAAGACTTTTACTAAATGCAAAAATCAACAACTTTTCACAAAGAAAGATTTCTTTTTCTTTTCAATTTTTCTAAGATTTCATGCAGCAAACATAAAGGAATTTTTCTCACTCTGCAAACTACTTATGCTCTAAATGCACTGCAAAAACTTATGAACAAAAAGACTTCTTCCTAGCTATTGATGCAGAAACACAATCTTCAAACAAAGAAGAAAATGAAAAGATTTTTTTTTTTTTATTTAAGTGCTGAATGAAGCAACAAAGGGAAAATGCCGACAAGCACAAAACCAAGAAAACAAAACAAAATTCTGGCTTAAAGCGAAGATCCCAAAGAATCAGAGCAACGACACACAATGGCAATCAAGAAAGCAAAGATTCTTACGCTTGTCTAAAAACCATAAAACAAATTTTTTTTTTTCTTTTTATCTTTTCTATCAACTATCAACTAAGAAAAAATAGGCTAAGGGTAAGAGGCCCTAACCTACTGACTGTGCAACCCTAGACTCAAACACCTGAGACGAACACTTCTCACCACAGGAGGGGATGACTGCCCCACCTTGACTGAAAAGTAGCTTGTCAAGCATGCCTCTATCACCGAAACAGCATGCGTACGAATGCGTGCTAAGCTACTACAGAGCGCGTGTACCCGCGGGCTGCACTTGCACAGGCCACGTGTATGTATAAAATATAAGACAAAAATAAACACAGGCAGCCCAGACCAGGAAGAGGCCTCTGGTATTGATAACCAGGGTCTCTTGAAGGCTTGGATGCTTCTTCTTAACAGAAAAGAAAAATAAATGCAAGGAATAACAAAATGCAATAAAGAAAACTGAGACAAGACTGTGAACCAGCAAGACTCAGACAGGATCTAGAAATCCCTCTGGGAATGTATAATTCTGACAGGGAAGAGGAGGATTGCCTCTCAAGCTATCTGACTCCTACACGCTACTAAAACCTCTACAGCTAGCGTTCACACGCGTGGTGTAAGAGATTAGGGCGCGGGTACATGCGTGCAGGCCTTCTGCAGGGCGTGTGTACCTCTGTGTGTCCTAATAATTATCGTCAAGCAACAATCAAGGAAAAAATGGTATAAAGAACCAGGTTCCCTACTAGCTCTGACCTAACAGAAAATAGACAAACAAAGAAACAGGAAATCTAATCCTTTAAACTACCCAAAAACCTTGACTAAATCCAGAAACCCTAAAGAGTATCTTCCCCAGTACGGTCGCCAATTCTGTTGTTGGGAAAAATACTTTACGGACTAGCAAACTAGGGTCAAACTTGCATGTGGATTTTGATCATAAAGAAATGACTTTTTAACCTACCACCCAAAACTTAAACCCCTCTTTCACGATACATGCATGGAAAGGAACTACTAACCTTTTTACTGATGTTTGGTCTAGATCCTCCATTGCACTTTGCCCGCTTACTTGCGCTGCTCCTTCCAAAGTTAGCCTTGCAATCAAAACAAAACACTACGCATGCATGCTACTTTTCTACTTGAGGGTTAGAAAGTAAGCATGAATTACACAAATCATAGATAACTCATGCATTGGGATGGGAAAAGTATTATTTTATTATTTTCAAAATGAATCAACTTACAATCAAAGTCGAGACTGACCACCGCTCCTTGATCCTGATCCTGGGCTCCTCCTCTTCTTATGTCCTCCAACTTCTTTGCGTTAATTCTCCTTAGGCTTGAGGAAATGCTAAAGGGTTGGGACAAATGGATTCGGCAAATGGGCAGAGTTTCTTCGCTATAATTTTCCTCCTCCAAATAGTATCCCTACCCCTTCTTTTATAGGCTAAAAGGAGCTAGGGTTTTGGACGAACTCTCGGTCATGCATGGCTGGGAGTTTCAGTTAACTGACCCATATCTTTTTGTCCCATCGGAAAATTTCCTATTTTTTTATTTTGTTAGGTAAACATGGGCTATAGTAGGCCTGCCAGCATTCACCCGCGTGCAGTAGTGGGTTAGGGTGCATGTACCTTGACCCAAGAGGCTTTTCAAAGAGGTTTTTCAGCAGATGTTTAGGCAATGAAGGGATATGAGTTGGCCTGATGCCAGGTAAGCATGTGTGGTGCAATTTAGGGTTATAACAAGCACGCTAAAGAGGAGGGACTCGTAAAGTTTGAGAAGCATTTATGATCATTGGATCCCATTAAAAATTCTCGATAGAACGAGGGTTGTCAGATCTGAATGTAGACAAGAATAGATCATTGAAGAGGAGGACAGATCGCAGGCGTTAGATCCAAGCGTAGGATCCGACCATCGTTGGATCAAGAAGAACCCACACGTCCTTTTAAGGTATAAGGAGAAGCGGGCGTAATCGCGATATGCAAAATCACGACTCAATATGAGCCATCAGATCAAGGTTGAATCTGGACCATTGATTCCAGTCCATGTCAGAGTTTTGAGGATCGCGTGTTGGAGATGTCAAAGAAACAATGCAACAAGAACTTCGAAATCACGATATGCAAAATCATGATTTAATCGTAGCCATTAATTCAAGATCAAATATAGACCATTGATCTAACTCCATATCGGAGTTTCATGAATCACAACATCGAGAGGCCAAGAACCCAATGCAACAAGAATGTCGAAATCGTGAAATCGCGATTCAATAGTAGCCGTTGAATCAAGATCAAATTTGGACCATGGAATCATAGGACATGTGGCAAGTGATCAAAATTTTGCTAATTTGGGGTCAATGGAGCATAGTGTCGAAAATCACGAAATGAGAAATCATGAAAGCGTTGTTTGCATAGGTTCTTGGTTATGACCATAGTCATATTCGGGAAGGACCTAGTGCAGAAACGTTTTGTATCAGAACTTCGGAGATCGTGAAATGAAGTGTCAAGACACTCAACACAGGATTTTCAAAATGCCGAAACCTGATTTAAAGGCAATGTCAATAAAATACATCCAACGGCGCAGATAAATTGGAGTATGATCGGAAGGTTACTTTTCTCTCTCATAGTTAACTCCTTAGTTACGAATATATTAGCGAAACAGACTCATGATTGCGAATCAGTTGGCGTTTCAGTTGCTCGGGAAGATGTCTTTCTTTTGCCGAAGGAAACGGGAAGTGCAACCATCGTGGATACGTGTATAAAATAAAATGAGACAGACTATGTGTTTATGGATAAATCCGTAAGTGCGGACACAAACCAATCTCCCTAGATCCACCTGGATCTAGAACAAAACATGACAGAATAGGACGCTTTCCTTAAGTTTTAAATATTGAATTTGCTAAGAGGCAAGAATAAGTAACATACCTT
>ML789080.1:635155-650750 GCA_009831015.1 Picea engelmannii | reverse complement strand
CCCCCCTCAGTTGTATTAGTAATTTCAACACACATGTCATTGTTGCCCGTGTTTAGTATTTTTATGGTGTTGATTAAGCAATCAATGAAAAAGAGGGAATTTTCATCACAACTATGACACAAATACATTGTATATACAATATTAATGTAGAACCTGAAAGAAAAATGAAGAAATACTGATGCAAACTTAAAACTTGCGTGAACCAATTTGTGTACTTTGAAAGAAAATTAGGGTTTATGGTTTACATGATGAATAGATGATGGAATAAAGTGGGTGTATGAGTCAAATTTGAGTCCAGAAACCATCCCATATCATTAAGACATGCAAATAGTTTATCCATGTCAAATTTCAGTGCATACGGAAACAATTTGAAAAAATTTCAACGTTGGCCCCATTCACAAGTCATTGTTGCCCTTGTCTAGTCCTAGTACAATTTTCGTTCCTTGTTCCTTGTAAAATTCGTTCAATATGACAAACATCCCCACATCTAGTACTGCAAGGGAGTGTTTTTATGGTGTTGATTAAGCAATCTATGAAAAAGAGGTATTTTTCATCACAACTATGACACAGATACATTGTATATACAATATTAATGTAGAACTTGAAAGAAAAATGAAGAAAGACTGATGAAAACTTAAAACCTGCATCAACCAATTTGTGTACTTTGAAAGAAAATTAGGGTTTATGGTTTACATGATGAATTGATGATGGAAGAAAGTGTGTGTGTGAGTCAAATTTGAGTCCAGAAACCCTCCCATATCGTTAAGGCATGTGAATAGTCTATCCATGTCAAATTTCAGTGCATACAGAAACAATTTGAGAAAATTTCAACGTTGGCCCCATTCACAGGTCATTGTTGCCCGTGTCTAGTCCTAGTACAATTTTCGTTGCTTGTTCCTTGTAAAATTCATTCGACATTACACATGTCCCCACATCTAGTACTGCAAGGGAGTATTTTTATGGTGTTGATTAAGAAATCAACGAAAAAGAGGGATTTTTCATCACAACTATGACACAGATACATTGTATATACATTAATGTAGAAACTGAAAGAAAAATGAAGAAACACTTATGAAAACTTAAAACTTGCGTCAACCAATTTGTGTACTTTGAAAGAAAATTAGGGTTTAAGGTTTACATGATGAATTGATGATGGAAGAAAGTGGGTGTGTGAGTCAAATTTGAGTCCAGAAACCCTCCCATATAGTTAAGGCATGCGAATAGTCTACCCATGTCAAATTTCAGTACATACAGAAACAGTTTGAAAAAATTTCAACGTTGGTCCCATTCACAAGTCATTGTTGCCCGTGTCTAGTCCTAGTACAATTTTTGTTCCTTGTTCCTTGTAAAATTTGTTCGATAGTATACACGTCCTCTCATCTATTACTGCAAGGGAGTATTTTTATGGTGTTGATTAAGAAATCAAATAAAAAGAGGGATTTTTCATCACAACTATGACACAAATACATTGTATATACAATATTAATGTAGAACTTTAAAGAAAAATGAAGAAAGGCTGATGAAAACTTAAAACTTGCATCAACCATTTTGTGTACTTTGAAAGAAAATTAGGGTTTATGGTTTACATGATGAATTGATGATGGAAGAAAGTGGGTGTGTGAGTCAAATTTGATCCCAGAAACCCTCCCATATCGTTAAGGCATGTGAATCGTCTATCCATGTCAAATTTCAGTGCATACAGAAACAATTTGAAAAAATTTCAACGTTGGCCCCATTTACAGGTCACTGTTGCTTGTGTCTAGTCATAATACAATTTCAGTTTGGTTCGACAGTACACACGTCCCTGCATCTAGTACTGAAAGGGAATATTTTTATGGTGTTGATTAAGCAATCAACAAAAAAATGGGATTTTTCATGACAACTATGACACACATACATTGTATATACATTAATGTGGAACCTGAAAGAAAAATGAACAAAGGTGACAAATTGTATCCCATGTGTACATTTGAAGATACTTGCGATGAATTGGCTATACTTGGAACCACATCATCTATTTCCTTTGTTTATCCCATGTAAAGATTCTTGCGACGAATTATATTTACTATCAATGAACATTTTTCATCGATAGTATAGCTAATTCGTCACAAGATTTTTTAAATTTGTTGCTCTAGAGACGATATGCTTTCCTTGTCTCTTGCCGACAAATTCCCTTCTTTGTCTCTCTTGCTGACCAAAATGTTTGCATAAGTGATGGGTACTAAATTATCCTTGATTATTATCCTTAATTTTCTCCTCTAGTACCTATTCTTGAAGGTTAAAAAGTTCAACATCAACTTAGAAGAGAATCCAATATCAATATATTGCTCTACTTCTATAGAGACTACTCTCTCTATGTTTTAAAAGATAACTACATGACACTACACTTAAATGACAAATTCCAACACTTGATGGTTTTTATTAGGATTCATTTCATATTTGTTTTATCAACTTGAAATTAAAATTTGATACTTTGCAAGCTAGTTGTACCTTGAGTCAAATACAAATATGAAATTAGGAATCATTAACATAACTACTAGAACATATGAAAAATAGGGTTTATGGCTTACATGATGAATTGATGATGGAAGAAAGTGGGTGTGTGAGTAAAATTTGAGTCCAGAAACCCTCTCATATTGTTAAGGCATGAAAATAGTCTACCCATGTCAAATTTTAGTGCATACAGAAACAGTTTGAAAAAATTTCAACGTTGGACCCATTCATAGGTCATTGTTTCCCATGTCTAGTCCTAGAAAAAATTTCGTTCCTTGTTGCTTGTAAAATTCGTTCGATAGTACACATGTCCCCGCATCTAGTACTACAAGGGAGTATTTTTATGGTGTTGATTAAGAAATCAATGAAAAAGAGGGAATTTTCATCACAACTATGACACAGATACATTGTATATACATTAATGTAGAACCTGAAAGAAAAATGAAGAAAGACTGATGCAAACTTAAAACTTGCGTCAACCAATTTGTGTAATTTGAAATAAAAATAGGGTTTCAAATAAAATTATATAGAAATGACAAACACGTTCATCGAAACTTTGTTGATGCAATACTATGACAACAATGTTGATGACATCTATGATCATGATGGTATAAAAATGAAAAAGCTTCTCTTGGTTTCACGAATAATTTATCCTCTACTGAATAAGGCCAACCACATGAAGGTGTAACCTCATATGGCCTCTCCCCTCCCCCTCACATCAGTCTCAATTGATCCCTAATACCCAGTCTATAAAATAGAAAATAATCGAAAGCAATGTCTTATTAAGATTCATGCATAGAAACTACAAAAACAAAAATTAATGAAGGTACATGAAATTAAGTGTTTGTAAATGATATTTTTAGTTTACCATGTACTTTAGTATATTGGCAACTATTTTCAGGTTTCACATAATAATTAAACAACATGTAACATAGGATACAAAATCGTTGCATAAAACTTAAAAACATGTAATTAACCCATGACATTATAAGTAAATTATTTTAAGAGAATAATTCATACAAATTAAAATATATAGTCACGTACCTAATCCAACTTCAACATCTTTGTAATCATCCTTATTTTGTATCTTGATCTTCTTCATTGAACTTGACATCTGTATCATCATCCGATTCAGAAACGGTGTTGAAAGGATTGATGATATCATCATCATCATCAATGTCATTTTCGAGCATATTTTCATCAACATCATCATCAAGAATTGCAATATTGTCTCCTATGCCTGGATCATGATATTCTTCATCTTCTTCATCTGTCAACCCTGCATGATCTTCCAGCGCTGTTTGATCTGGTGAATCATCTTCTTGATCTTTAATATCATATTCTTCCTGTAAATGAGTATACTTAATTGGCCTTCCTCTTGGATCATATATAACAACAAATGATCAATCCCTCTCACCTGGAACATTTGAGTAAAATACCTATTCACATTGGCTTGGAAAAACATAGCGATCATGTCCTCTTTCAAACACTGTTGTTTTAATCATTGGAAATCTGTTGGCATGTTGAATAACAGTTCTTTCCTCTTCGCGTTCATGCATTCATAACCTATACCATTTGACATCGAACATAACTAATTTGAAGGAATTAAATTCACACTCAAGTATACTGTTTAAATACCCATAGTACCTATTTTCAAATTCTTGGGGATTTTTTTTCAGTCCTAGAGGAAACCTTAGTGACCTAGAATACTGCAGTTATTCCACTATTAAAAGTTTTCCTGGTTTCATCCAATTGTTTGATGCAAAATTTACGACCATTGAAACACATAACCTTGTGGTGTTTCAACTGCAATATGCTAGATATGTAAATGATGCATTGTCAATTAATAAATTAACATATATATTTATATAACTTGGAAAGTATCTGAAAAATAAAGCACACATGTAATCAAATTAATATAATATAAAATAACTGAATAAAATGGGTGAATTTTCTTACCTGTCCATCTTTCAAACCATATGCTAAATCAATTTCCCTTTGCGTGACATTGGCATCTTCGTTACAGCGAGCTTATCTAACCAATTCAGAGAGTCGTTGCCATGATAACCTACCTCCATTATGTTGTTTACATCTTTCAATACATACATTCATCCAGTCAAGCTTTTTTGCAATATATAAATGCAGTGCATCCTGTTATCACATAGGGTTGTCAAGAGTCATATGGGTCTATTGTGAATACCAAAGTCTATATCCTTTCCCTGTCTCTCTCCTCTTCGCAGGACAAATCTTGAAGTTTTTCCCTTTCGACTGTTAAAGTCAGTTTTTGTTTTCCCCTTTTTGCTTAAGCGACCTGGTTTCCCTTGATGCCTTACCCAAAAGAAGTTTTGGCTCAAAGCCTTTTCTATTTTTCTCTAAGGATAAACACTCATCCCCTTTGTTGCAGTAATTGGTCTCCCTATTTTCCTAGCCCGCAAGAAGTTGTCCAGGACCTTTTTCACACAGACCACAACCATGAGAACAAAGCACAACACTCAAAGCGGTCCGTTATGGACTCGAATCAAGCAAGCATGCAAGTTTAGTTTTAAATGACGAGAATTCCATGTGATGTTCAGATTAGCAACTCATGGGCATCTGGAATCTCAAGGTTGCACGAAGTATAGCACCAGAGCAAAGGCCTGAAGTCAAAGATCAAGCAAAGGTTAAATATCGACCGTCGGATCTCATTGGGAGAGATCGATGATGGGAAATTATTTTGGGCTTCGGGACTCCGAAATACTGTAAGAATTATTCATCCAAATAGTTTGAAGTCTCGAAACCCGAAGCGAGCACGAGCCATAGAACTCGAGGAGGACAGGTGGCAGCCGATCTGAGGCTTCGGGGAACTAAGCTTCGAGAGATTTGAAGTGAGAAGTGCATGAAATTCCCGAAGAGCCGAAGCTCAGACTCCTGAAGAAATTATGGACCATTGATCTCAAAATCAACAGGAGCCGTTGATCTTAGTGGCAGTACCTCCAGAAGCCCTAAAAAGATAGAGTCCTGAAATAGAATCTGAGCCATCCAAAGCTAACGACACGTGGAGGCAGATCCTTCGCTTTGGAATTTGGTGCTCCAGAGGATTACGGGAGTTAGACATTCAAAATTCTCGAAGAGATGAAGCTCAAAGTCCCAAAGAGTCAGAAGCCCCAAAGTAATAAGGGTCCTGAAGTGCTGAAGAGCCGAAGTCCCAAATGGTCGAAGTCCCGAAGTGCCAAAGAGCCAAAGTCCCAAATGGCCGAAGTCCCGAAATGTCGAAGCACGTGGCACACTCATCATGCATGACACATGGCACACTCATTAGGTAGGCCACATGGTGCACTCACCAGTCAAGACATGTGGCACTCATTCCAGGTCACTTGGGTGTAGCATGTTTCACCCTTTTTTTCATGACACATCAGCATCTGTGACATCATATGATGTCAAACTGCCACGTCACTTCGACGATTCTCCTCCGAGATATTTTTCATGTTTCACTTTTGGGATTCCCGAAATCCAAAGACCCGAAGGGATTGTAGTCGTCAAAATTAGAAGGCCATGCATCAGTGGATCGCCAGCTACGGGTAAAAGCATTGGGGGTGGAGCAAGTTTGAGTTTTGAATTTTCCAAAGTCCGGAGATCCAAAAAAATCTCAACCATCGATATGCGAGAGCCACACGTCATCATATCCATAGCTCCAGGTAAAAGCACATAGGAGGAGAATGAGGTTTGAGATTTGATTTTCTCAGAGTCCGGAGACTTGAAATAATCTCAGTCGTCGATCTCAGGGGGCCACGCGTCATCAGATCCATAGCTTCAGGTAAAAGCAGCTAAAGGTAGAGAAAATTTGAGATTTGAAAACTCCGAACCCGAACCATGAAGCAAATCTTGGTCGTTGATTTGAGAAGGAGTAGATTCGATCTGTCGACCTAAAGGAATTAGAGCCGAGCCATTGATCAAAAGGCCTCGTCCGATATCGCAAGATCAGTGGTCACACTTGATTGCGGGTGTTATCACATGAAGGTGTCTGGAGTTATATGTGTTTGTGGTTAATGTTTTAGTCTAAAGCCTGGCCTTGTCTCTCTCCATTTCGCAGGTCATGTCTTGAAGCTTTCCCCTTTCAACTGTTAAAGTCGTTTTTTGTTTTCCCCTTTTTGTTTAAGTGACGTAGTTTCCCTTGATGTATTACCCAAAGAAGTCTCATACTCGAAACCTTCTCTGTTTTTCACTAAGGATAAGCACTCATCCCCTTTGTTGCATTCACTGTCCTCTCTATTTTCCTAGACCACAACCAGTCATCCAAGTCCATTGTTCACACAGGCCGCAACCATGGACACCAAGCACAGCTTTCATAACAGTCCATTTTGGGCTCAAAACACAAGCAGTAGGTGGGTTTAATCTTTCAGAGGCAGACATTCTAGGAGCAGTTCAAATCAGTGTCTCACGGACATTTAGAATTTCAAAGTTGCACAAATTATAGAACCATTGAAAAAGACCGAAAACCTAAAGTGAGTATGAGCCATAGATCTTAAATGGGACAGGTGGCAACCGATCCAAGGGTTTGTGGAAATGGGCTTCGAGAGTTTTGAAATAGGAAGTGCGCAAATTTCTCAAAGAGTCGAAGCCTGAACTCCTGAAGTGATCCAAGCCATCCAAGCCAAGGGGACATGTGGAGGCAGATCCCTCACATTGGAATTCGACGCTCCAGAAGATTGTGGAAGTCAAGAATTCAAAAGTCTTGAAGGGCCGAAGCCCGAAGTCCTGAAGTCCCGAAGGGCTGAAGCCTGAAGTTCCGAAGTCCTGAAGGGCCAAAGCCCGAAGTCCCGAAGTGTCGAAGCCCTGAAGAGCCGAAATGTTGAAGGCCCGAAGTGAATCTGGATTGGCGATCTATGGGGGCCCACGTGTCCTCAGATTAAGCATTTCAGAGATTTTACTTCAGAGGATTGCACGAGTTGTGCATTGAAAAATCCCAAAGGGCCGAAGCCCGAAGTCCCAAAGTTGTTGAAGTCCCGAAGTGCCGAAGCACGTGGCACACTAACCATTCATGAAACGTGGCACTCATTCCAGGTCACTTGGGTGTAGCACATGTCACCCTCCTTTTTATGACACATCAATAGTCGTGACATCATATGATGTCAAGACGCCATGTCACTTCGATGATTATCCTCCGGGAGATTTTTCATGTTTCATTTTTGAGATTTCCAAAGTTCGAAAACCCGAAAGAATCTCATCCATCGATCTAAGGGGGCAACGCGTTGTCAGATCCATAGCTCTAGGTAAAAGAAATGAAGTTAGGAGAAGTTTGAGATTTGAAAGGTTCAAAGCCCGAATCGTGAAGCAAATTTCGACCGTCGATTTGAGAGGGTGTAGATCTGATCCGTCGATCTACAAATACCATAGCTAAGTTTTTGATCAAAGGGCCTCATCGTAGATTGCAAGATCAGTTGTCACACTCCATTGTGGAGTTGGAAGGTTCTCGATCTTTAAAATTTTGAAGGCGGTCCACAATTAGAACCATGGTTTTTAGAAGGGGACAGGTGGTGGCTCGTGGCGAACTCTAGGGAAAAAAGTAGTTTGTTTCCAAACCACTCTTGGCCATGCCTATAATCACATGTCTATGTGAGGTCATAGCCACAGGTCACATCTATGAAGGAGACAAAGGAAAAGGTAGCACCCCATCCGAAAGAACACTTTTGGCAGATCCTAGATTTGGTGGGCGATTAAGCTTGGCGGTGGTGCCAAATCTGGTAGGTGTGCCTAGATCATAGATAGTGTTTAGATCTACGACCATGGTCCATTGCGAGGATGCAACATACTTGGGTGAAAATTTTCTTGAACTGTCCCACAATTAAAACCATGGTAAGGCAAAAGTGCTATGTGGCGAAAGGTGGTGGATTGCAGGCCCAAAAGCAATCTGAACCCAAACCACTTTTGAGCAGCCCCACAATCACATCTTTATATGGCATCCTATTCAAGATCAGAACGTGGCTGCCCCCTGAGCTTTAAGTCTCGTTGAGTCCTCGAGGAAAAGTAGTTAATGGAAGGTAGGTTTGGTGGTTGAAACCTCGGCTCACTCCATAAATGGAAGGTATGGCCATGGGGATTGAATCGTCAACCCATGGTACCCCTGTGGAAAGATTTTCTTGTAGACCCATGCCGATATGAGCTCACGTCTGACAGAGGGATACATGCACAGTCTGATAGAATATTGCTTAGACGCAATGCTTTGAATGTAGTGATCAGTTCACACTCCTGATAGTCGAGGACTAATCTGAGTATAAAGGTTTCAATTTGATATTTTGTTATGGTCATCAATTGGTTGAGCAGATCTCCCTATATTTTAATATTTTGATGCCAGAGATGTTCTCTAGTTATGTATCAAATTTGAGACTTTCGCATTAATAGAAGTCAACCTCTTTTCATATCTCTATAAAACTATGCTAAAACACTTGGGCATGGAGGATTCAGTCGAGGGTTGTGATGCTATTGTAATGTAGGTTTGATTGCAGTGGTATCATGACCAGTTTTAGTCATCTCCTTTGTGATATTATTTATCCCTGCACCGAAGGACTCAGGCATGCAGGAGCCAATCGAGTTGTTGTAGTTGCATTGTGATTTAGGTTTGATCATTATGATGTCATGACTGTGTTGTTTGGACATATTTAAGTGTCTGAAGCTTGAGCTCAAGAGTGCTCTTGAGTCTGAGTTTTTCTTCACCAAGTTGCTTGAAAGCTTGATGCCTATGGAAGACTTGTCCACTTTCTCACTAAGTCTTCTTTCTGCTCACCTTTAAACTCAATTCACTGACTGAAGTCAATGAGGCCCTCACTTCCCTGTGCATCGCTTGTCCAGTTCTGTGTTGAAATCATTATTGTATTGAGTTATCCCCATTTGACCTCCTGTTGGCCCTCAACCAATTTTTGAGGAAACATTGGTCATGTTTGACCAATTTTGGGACTTTGACAGGCTGGTCGAAGATGGAGTACCCAGGCGGAGCTGAGATCGCAAGATCTCACTTGTTTTGCAAGTTTTTAGGGTTTATGTAATGGGATAAGGGATGTAGGCCCATAGGTTTACCCATGATTAGGCCTTTTGTAATGTATAAATAAGTAGCTAGGCGATGTAAGAAGTAGTTAAAGTTCTAGTTCTGTGTCATTGTTATTGTAATTGGCTTAGTGCAAGAAGTATCAGATTAGTGCGAGAATGTGTTGAGACTTGCAGAGCTAAGTGCAAGTGGTTGTATGTTGCTTTGTGCAAAGACTGTGTAAGGCTTTGTGCTAGTAAGGAGTTGGCTCCGTGCCTTGACCTGAGTTTGGGAAGGAGGATATGGTGTGCAACACACAGATCTCTTATCCTCTGCAGAGTTCTGTGGCTTTGTGCACAGGAGCAGATGAATGTAAGAAGCTTGAAGACTAATAAAGAAGAATAATATTGGTGGACATAGCCCCACACTAGGGTGAACCATGTATATCTTATGTTTGATGCACTTTGTGCGATGTTGTTGATGTTTCTTATGATGTTTATTTGCTTAGTGTATTGATATTTATGTATGATAGATAGGTCTATGGACGCTTAGTGCTTTATTGATGTTGAAAGAATGCTAGATCTGAGTTAATGCTATGTGCTAAGCAACTGGCAGTGTTTGATCTTTATTGATACTGCGCTGATCTGTATTTAGGGTTTAATCTGCGATGTGAATTAGGCTCATGAACTAATGCATATTATTATATAAGTGTTCTGTTAAGCATAATATTCATAGATTTGTGTCCCATCTCGATTGTAGATGCCTGTGTCCTACAACCCCCCTTGCCTCTACCTCGGGTGAGAATTCATCTACTTCACAGGTCTTGCCAAAAGGGAAACTAGTTAGGGTTTTGTTGGTGCACTGTTGAAGCATTGAACCCTAGGTCTGCTCATGTGCCAACAAATGAGAAGACCCGTGCCAATAAACCTGAGTCGTAGAATGTGCTCACAGTGGACGATATCGATCTCATCATCACATCAGTAGAGGATGTTTCAGAGAATATCTTGCAGAGACATGGAGAAAAGTAGGAGATGATGTATGACATAATAGAGAAGGAGCTGAAGGAGATACAACAATCCATCCATTCGAGCCGCGCAATATCCACTGCACCCTCTTCATCGAAGATTGCAGAATTGGGGTATGAGCCCACCTAATTGCAAAGGTTAGTAGATGAAACAGAGGCTTGACCTCATCGAGTCCAAGAAGAAAAGAGGCAGGCTACAAAATCCTTGAAGAAAGAAAAGGAGGGGGCCTTAGAAGAACTTTGAGTTGTGCAGAAGGAGAAAGATGAAATTTGGGCGATGTACGAGGAAGACAATGTGAATATGCAAAAAGAAAAATACCAGCTACTCGCAGAGCAGACTGCGGTCAAAGAGGCAGTGACTAAAGCACTTCTCTCTATGCCCAGCTTGGCACATGAGGATGAAGAGTCAGCCGAGATTCAAGTGGGGAAGCTCACTGAGGGCCATTCAACAGCTTCAAGCATGAGTAATGGAGCTAGATATTCAAGCAATGCCGAGCATTCTGTAAGAAGTGCACGATCAGAGGGAAGAAGCTGCCAAGAACACGGTAGAAAGAATCAGGGAACTTGCCTCAAAGTGTAAGGAATTGAGTGATTGTAGTGTGCAGAACTATGAGAGCCTTGCAGAAGATCCAGAGCTAAGGAAACTGGATGCACAACTACAGGAGGAAAAGCAATAGGCATTGACCGTCTAGGCATAGATGAAGCTACTCACAGAAGTTGAGAAAATGAAAATATCACAGGAGAAACACGCAGTCGAGCAACAAATCACTACCATCCAGAGCATGGTCATGGAGGTTACACAGAGACTATAGCTGGTACAGGATGAATCTTACATGATTTTGAAGATATTGAAGGACAAGGCACACAGCTAGACCAAGTGGTTGCGACAGTGGAACAACGCTAGTTACAGAGCAAGTGATTTAGGAGTTCGCCAAGTAGGAAGCTCTGGCGAAGCAGCAAGTCGAGGTAGCTCGAGGTAAGTTTGAGGCCTTTGAAGCAGCATTGCCTAGATCTGAGTGACTCGGGATGAGTCACAGGTGAGTGCTAGGGGCCTGTTGACCCTTGCCCAAGTTTTGAGGAATCATTGGTCATGTTTGACCACTTTTTGGATTTCGACAGGCTGGTCGAAGATGGAGTGGCCAGGCAAAGCTGATATCACAGGATCTCGCTTGTTTTGTGGGATTTTAGGGTTTATGTAATGGGTTAAGGGATGTCATCCCATGGGTTTACCCATGATTAGGCCTTTTTTTAATGTATAAATAAGTAGCTAAGCGATGTAATAAGTAGTTAAAGTTCTAGTTTTGTGTGATTGTTATTGTAATTGGATTAGTGCAAGAAGTATCGTCTTAGTGCGAGAATGTGTTGAGACTTACAGAGCTAAGTGCAAGTGGTTTTAAGTTTCTTTGTGCACAGACTGTGTAAGGCTTTGTGCCAGTAAGGATTTGGCTCTACACCTTGACCTAAGTTTGGGAAGGAGGATCTGGTGCACAACACATAGATCTCCTGTCCTCTGCGGAGTTGGGCTCTATGGCTTTGTGCACAGGAGCAGATGAATGTAAGAATCTTGAAGACTAATAAAGAAGAAGAAGATTTGTGGACATAACCCCACACTAGGGTGAACCACGTATATCCTGTGTTTGATGCACTTTGTGCGATATTGTTGATGTTGCTTATGATGTTTATCTTCTTAGTGTATTGATATTTATGTATGATAGATAGGTCTATGGATGCTTAGTGATTTATTGATGTTGAATGAATGTTAGATATGAGTTAATGCTATGTGCTAAGCAACTAGAAGTGTTTGATATTTATTGATACTATGTTGATCTGTATTTAGGGTTTAATCTACAATGTGAATGAGGCTCATGAACTAATGCATATTATTATCTGAGTGTTTTGTTAAGCGTAATAATCACAGATTTGTGTCCCATCTTTGTTGTAGACACCTGTGTCCTGCAACCTCCTCTGCCTCTACCTCTGGTGAGACTTCATCTGCTTTGTAGGTGTTTCCAAAAGGGTCGGTAGTTAGGGTTTTGTTGGTGCATTGAATCCTAGGTCTTCACTTGTGCCAACACCTCCACTCATATAAAACCAACATCCACCAAACACTCTGATGGGTACTAGGCTTATCCTCCCACAATCTGAGGGTGACTCTTAGTGTTAACATTCTTGGCACCATTGTCGAGGAACAAATTGAAGACATTTCCCTGGGATAGAATGATAAAGAAATTCTGATTCTGAAGGTGCATCAAATATTAGAGACTTAAAGATTGCATCTTGCACATGGAGACTCCATTGTTTCAGTTGTGGCTCCGAAAGGCAGACACAGAAGGTCTACTCCACAACTGCTATACCAAGTGATTTTGGTAATTTTCTTAATCCTTCTTTTAAAACTCTAGTAGTTGTTTCTAATTCTCCTGTTATACCATCTGCTGGATTTTCAAGAAATTTAAATTTTCAGAGTTTTCCTATTGATTTCTCCCCTCCTAGTCTTGGTTTGGAAGGAGAAATATTTGACATCCATGTTTCCCCTAAAGTTGTACAGTGGTTTAAACCCAGGACCTCAAAAGACTTCCCCACTCCGGGCTTTACTACTCCTCCCCCTATCAGAGTTATTTCATTTACAAAAGGGGAAACTTTTGTTCCCTCGAGCCTTGCAGCTTTTCCCCCCAACACTGGCGTTTCCTCTTTCTCCCAAAAACACAACTACAATCGTACTTGTCCCAAATCCATCTCCTCTCGATTCTTCCCCAGTTCACGTCCAAATGGCAGGTGTTAATCCTCCTAGGAACATGATGGCTGAGATATTGGCTGCTAAATACACCCCTCTGGTTTTAACTCAAATTATGAATTCTCTCCTAGCCACAGACTACCTTATGTACATGCCCTAGTTCACAGGGGAGAGAGATGTAATTGTAGAAGAGCACCTTTCATCTTTTTGCAGAGATTCAGGGCATCGAAAATGAAGATGTGTGGATGAGAATTTTTTTACAGAGCCTTGATGGTGATGCTAGGAGTTGGTTTAAGGAATTTCCTCCTAGATCTATTGATGGTATTGATGCTCTGGATGATTTATTCTTAAGACGTTGGGGGGGTAAAAAATATTTCCTTTATTATATTACAGAATTTGGGGCACTTAAGAGAGAAGAGGGGGAATGTGTTTCAGATTTCTCAAAGAGATTTAATAAGATGTATAAAAAGATTTCCACTGAAATTAAGCCTGCATAAACCTCTGCCAAGATTACTTATGCTAGTGATTTTTACCCTGATGTTTGCCTCATGTTGAGAGACAGAAGAACTACCTCTTTGGCTCATATGCAAGATGCAACCCTTGAAGTAGAATCCAATATATTGGTAGTTTACAAGCTTAGGAGTAAGGCTGATAGAGACAGAAGAAAAGGTAGGTCTGAAACTTCAACCTCTGGTTCCTTTGTTTCCCCCCCTCAAATGAATGAAGTGACCAAACTACTAAAATCACTTTTTTTCTAAAATGGAAATGTTGGAATTGGAAGGAAAGCAAAGCTATAGGAATCCAAAAAGTGATGATAATAGGGGTAACTTCAAAATACCAAATTATGCCCCTCAGATCATCCAAAGATATCAAAGAAGTAGGGATAGGGATGATCAGAAAATTCAAGCTCCTCTCCAAAATAACCTTGTTATTGATGAAGAAGGAGAGGAAGAAGATGTTGATCCTGAAATCCATTGTCTTGGTGACACATCCTCATTCCTCATTTAACCCAATCTTCATATGAGGAGTCTCTCATGGACAACCAACTAAATGAGTTGAGAAGAGGGGAAAAAACCGACAATGATCCAAATAGATAAAATATGAGTTCAAAGAAGAAAGAAGGGAAGCTTGATATTTCGGATCAGCCTACTAGAGCAGAGAAGCCTACTAAAGATGTAGCAGACAACAGTAAAGAAAAGGATGCACAAACCCCCACACCAATGGTCAGAATCCCAATCCTAGAAGTGAAGGAGATTCTGAAGCCTCCCTCCTCTTTCAACCTGGAGCATGAGATTCAAAAGATTAGGATCCCTGTACCTCTTTCAGAGTTAGTCAAGCATAAGGGATTCAAAGGGTGCCTCTCTAAAATATTATAGCTCGCACCTTCATCTCATTCCATAGACTCAGTCAACCTCCAAGATGAAAAACCAGTTGTTATACTTGTTGGATTACTGAGAGGAGGGGTGAATCAGTAATAACGTAATTATAATCCTTTTTCTTCAAATGTTATATCAATGCAGAATTATTATCTAATAATGAGCAGTAATAAATAAACAATCACACACATGCACAGTACACCAGTTTTTTACATGGAAACCCAAATCGGGAGAAAACCACGGAATGCTTTTTCTTATATGTCTTGAAGAATTACATTCATTAGAAGCACCAACTTCCTATGTTTTCCAGCTGCAACTGGAAGGAGGCTCCAACCTCCTAGTTTCTCAGGCTACAACCTGAGGGAAGCTCCAACTTCCCAAATCTCTGGCTACAACCAAAAGGAGGCTACAACCCCCAATGTTCTCCGGCTACAACCGAAAGGTGGCTACAACCACCTATCCTTGCCTCGTCCTGCCACCTTGAAGTAGAAGTAGAATGATGGAACCACTGTCACACTATCACTGTGAGATATACCGATGTAAACTTGTACCAATAAATCTGAACCATGCATCAACCATGCATCAACCTGTACCATAAACAAGTGCATCAACCATGCACCAACCTATAATCAACCTGTACCATAAACAAGTGCATTAACCATGCACCAACTTGTAATCAACCTGTACCATAAAAAAGTGCATCCAACCATGTGCCAAGTATGTACCAATCATGTTTCAACTACTCATCAACTATGACTCATCAACGTGTACCAACATCATCAACTATACAACTCATGTATGTGTGCCAACTCATCAACTACTTGTCTCAACCATGTACCTCAACCAAAAGCCCTCATCAATTTCATTATCCAAATATGATTTGTAGCTCTGTAATAGACCTGGTGTATATGATCACATTCCTGCAAACCTTCCTTAACTTTAAAAACAAGAGACTAGCATTTTCATCAAACTTT
>ML789080.1:609059-626325 GCA_009831015.1 Picea engelmannii | reverse complement strand
TTTACCTTTTAAAATCTCTTAAACCACTTTGATTACTTTGACCTTTTGGGGTTTCTAGATGACATATGAGGGTCCTCCAACTTCGTAAGGCCATAACTCTCAAACCATGAGGAGTTATGTGACATTATACATACCACTAAAAATGGAATGACATGTACTATCCATATAGAATAGTATTATCTGAAAATATATCATAACTCGTACCATTACCCATCAAACAAACTTGGGTCCATTACCCAAACCTGGGTTCTCCAACTTCTCATGGCCATAACTCTCTAACCGTGAGGAATTATGTGACATTCTACATACCACCAGAAATGACATGACAAGAACTATCCATCTAGGATATTTTCCCTGACAAATTCACTTTCCTTCATCTCATTATTCCACAATTAAGCATGGGTTATCTTACTCCACAAAGCACCTTCCCGTGAGGGATTTCACCTTAAGGGAACCACTTTGGAGTTCATCCATATTTACTTCTTATCAACCATGACAAAACAATAATGAGTCATATTTACATTAAACACTATTGGGTCCATTACCCAAACCTTTTTGCTACGGGTCTTTCTTCAAGGGTTGACGTCAATGACAACCAACCTTAATCAACAATACTAGGGCCTTTGGTAGAGGATAGAGATGATTCCTCACCCCCCTTTTATACATCATTGAATATTCATGAAAAATTATTGCACAACTGCTTGATGGATTCTAATGCATCTCACAATCTTATGCCTAAGATTTTCATGGATGAGTTGGGGTTGGAGGTTACAAAAACCTACCACGACCTTTATTCATTCGTTTCCAGGAAGGTGAAATTCCTTGGGTTTATCAAGGACCTGGTTGTCTCCTTGTTTCAACTGTCAATGAAGAGTGTGGTCATGGACATAGTGGTAGTTGATGTCCCCCCTAAGTTCAAGTTGTTCATGTCTATATCATGGATCAAAAGACTAGGGGGAAATTTGAAAATGGATCTGTCATATGCCACCATCCTTATGTTTGGAGGGGAACATAGAAGGATTTATAGAGAAGCACAACTTGCCTACATTATCAGTGATGAAGCCAATCCCATCAAGCACCCCATTTTCTCAGTTGATATTGGTTTAGGAACCAACATATTGCAGCTCTCTGATGTTCCTCAACCACCTATTTAAAAAAGAAAGAAACATATCACCTTTTGTGAAGATCATCCCCCCAAGACCTCTGTGTGGAAAATGTATTTCAATGGAGCCTCTTCTACGGAAGGTGTTGGTGTTGGAGTGGTTTTTGTTTCCCCTACCCAAGAGACCATATCTCAGTCCTGTAAATTGGAATTTGAAACAACAAACATCATGGCCGAATATGAGGCTCTTGTCTTGGGTTTGATAGCTTCCAAAGACATGAAGATTGAGGAACTAGCAGTGTTTGGAGACGCTGAGCTGATTGTTCATCAAGTCAAAAATATGTATCAGGCTAAGCACCCAAGGTTAAGGGTCTATAGAAATGAGGTATGGGATATGATTGGCAGTTTATTCTTGGCTTTTAATATCTCATTTGTTCCGAGGGAAGAGAAATCTGTGGCGGATTCCTTGGCGGTCTCAGCAAGTAATTTCAAGGTCCCTTTGCCCCCCAAGCTCAAGTATGAGGTGGAGATAAAACACAGACTCTCTATTCCTAACAATGTTAAACATTGGAAGGTATTTGAGGATGATATTGAGATAAAAAGGTTTCTTGAGACTGTGGATGAATTTTCTGGTATGCATATTGATCAGGGTCAGGATACTGAAGAAAGCCCTCATGTTGATATTTTTCTCAATAAAATTGCTAATCATCATATTATTCAGTTGTGTAGCAACCATATTCGAAAGGGGTTGGTCCCTTTGGAGTGATTGTTTCATAGAAATGATATTGTTGTAAAGGTTGAAGGATCAACTGAAGAGGCCGATGTGACTGAATTCAATCTAGGAACAAAGGAGGATCCAAAATGTGTCAAATTGTGTAGCAGTTTTTCAAAGGAGAAAAGGGCTGAGTATGTCAGAATTTTGAAGGAGTTCGTTGATGTGTTCACTTGGACATATGAGGATTTGAGAACATATGACACCAGCATCATTGAACACAAAATCCATTTGAATGAAGACGCCAAACCTTTCAAGCAGAAGCTTAGGCAGATAAACCCCATGTTGTTGCCAATTATGGAAAAAGAGGTGAAGAAGTTGTTGGATGCGTAGAAAATCATCCCCTTGAGATTTTCTAAGTGAGTGGCTAATTTGGTGCCTCCAAGGAAGAAGAATGGGGAAATCCAGTTGTGTGTCGATTTTATAAATTTGAACAGAAGCTCCAAAAAGGATAATTACCCCTTGCCGAAAATGGAACACATTTTGTAGAGAGTGACTGGCTCGTCCATGATGTATATGGTCGATGGCTTATTTGGTTACAATCAGATCTCTGTCTTGCCTGAAGATAGAGAGAAGAAAAATTTCACAACTCCTTGGGGCACATTCATGTCTGCTAAAATTCCCTTTGGATTGATGAATGTAGGAGCAACCTTCTAGCGAGCCATGGACATTGCCTTCATTGGAGAAAAGGATAAATTTGTAGTCATCTATCTGGATGACATTATAGTATTCTCTAGGTAATAAAGAGCACTGTCACCACCTAAAGAAAGTCTTCTTGAAGTATCGAAGGTTTGGTCTTTCTCTCAATCCTAAGAAATTTTTATTTTCCATGCAAGAGGGAAAATTGTTGGGGCATATTGTATCAGCCCAAGGGGTGAATATTGATCCAAGCAGAGCGGAGGTCATCCAGTCCTTATATTTTCACAGATCTAGGAAAGAGGTTCAATCTTTCTTGGGTAAAATCAAATTTCTGAGGAGGTTCATTTCCAATTTTGCTGAATTGGTTAAGTACATTACAATCATGCTCATAAAGGGAAATGAAGTGAAGTGGACTGCCGAGTCCAAAAATTCTTTCGATCGAATCAAGAGGGATTTGACTGAAGCACCTGTGCTCATCAACCCTGACTATTCTAAGGAATTTTTGATATTCTCTTTCACTTCATCTAATACACTAGCTGTTTTTTTTCTACAGAGAAACTCATAGGGGTTGGAGCAGCCTATTTCCTTTTTCAGCAGAGCACTGAGAGATGCAAAAATAAGATACAATATTATGGAAAAGCAAGCTTATGCTTTGGTGAAGGCCCTCAAGGCTTTCAAGATCTATATTCTGCATTCAAAAATTATTGCATATGTCCCCTCGGCCTCTGTAAAGGAGATACTGGTCCAACCTGACATAGATGGGAAAAGGAGCAAGTGGATTGCCAAAATTTTAGAGTTTGAACTAGAAATCAAACCCACCAAATTGGTGAAAGGACAAGGTTTAGCCAAGTTACTGGTTGAATCAAATTGTGAGGCATTGGGGGTAAATTTCATGAATATAGACTCAGAAAATCAACAAACTGAGATTGTTGGTGAAGACTTTCATGTCAGCCCCAACTTAGCAGGATGAACCTAGTATAAAGACATCATACACTTCTTGCAAAATTTGAAGCCTCCTGATGGTTTGGACAAAAACAAGGCGAGAGATTTGAAGCTAAAAGCAATCAAGTATTGTATCATTGATCTGATTTTGTACTGGAAGGATCCTCTAGGAGTCCTATTGAGGTGTCTAGACCCACAAGAGGTCCAAAGAGCTATGACTAATGTTCATGACAACTCATGTGGGGGACATCATTTTTGGAGGACCACAACTTATAAGATTCTCAGAGCCAGGTATTTCTAGCCCAACCTTTCCACTGATGTTTGTGAAAATATTAGAGCTTGTGCCAAGTGTCAAAAGTTTGCTGGAATGCAACAGCTCAAACCTTTTCCTTTGAAACCTATAATGGTTTCTGGACCTTTTCAGCAATGGGGTCTTGACTTCATTAGAGAAATCCACCCAGCCTCAATTGGCCAGCACAGGTGGATTTTGACCAACACTGATTATTTTACCAAATGGATAGAAGCCATCCTTACAAGGAGTGCCTCCCACAAGGTGATCATAAATTTCCTTGAAGACATCATATCCAAATTTGGCTGTTCAAGCAGGATTGTTACAAACAATGTTGCCTCTTTCAGAGTTGAGCCATTAATTAATTTCTGTGAGCGGTAAGGGATCACACTAGTCCATTCTACTCCCTAATACCCTCAGGGAAATGGTTTAGCAGATTCTTCTAACAAGAGCCTCATAAAGATCACCAAAATACTGTTAGAAGACAATAAGAAGGGCTGGGATTCAAAGCTGAAGTTTGCATTGTGGGCTTACAAAGTTACAACCAAAAGGTCACTGGGCATTTCTCCTTTTCAACTAGTGTATGGGATTGAGGTTGTTTTTCCTTCCTAGCTTGCTTCTCCCATGGAAAAGTTCCTCCAGGACTACCAAGTAGAACCTGAAGACATGGTCAAGAGGATACTGCAACTAGTAGAAGTGCAACAGACTAGAAAGCAACTACTTGATGAAGCACAAAACCATTAGCAGAAGATAAAGAGAGGCTTTGACAATAAAACAAGCAAGGAATATTTCCAGCTGGGGGATCTGGTGCTCAAGTGGGATTCTCCCAAGCAAGACAAAGGAAAAATGGTAAATTCGAAGCCCTATGGATTGGTCCCTTCAAGATTTCTGAGATATTTTCGAATAACACTTATAAGTTGCAGAATTTGGAGGATTTTGAAGTTTTGGGTGGCCCTGTCAATGGACATTTTCTGAAGAATTTTTTTGTTTAGGCCATGACTGACATTCCACCATTTTAAATTCCACTCCCTTCTTCTTTTTATTTTTAGTTCTTATTTTAATAAATGACTCCATAACCCAAATCTAAGGCACTGGGGCTGCGTGTTCTTGGCATCTCACAGGGAGCGTGCCATCCCCTATGGAGCCAAATGTTATCACATGAAGGTGTCTGGAGTCGTATGTGTTTGTGGTTAATGCCTTAGTCTAAAGCTTGGCCCTGTCTCTCTCCTTTTCATAGGTCAGGTATTGAAGCTTTACCTTTTCGACTGTTAAAGTTAGTTTTTGTTTTCCCCTTTTTGTTTAAGCGGCCTAGTTTCCCTTGATGTCTTACCCAAATAAGTATTGTAATTGAAACATTCTCTATTTTTCTCTAAAGATAAGCACTCATACCCTTTGTTGCAGTCACTGTCCTCTCTGTTTTCCCAGACCACAACCAGTCGTCCAAGTTCATTGTTCACATAGGCCACAGCCATGGACACCAAGCACATCTTTCATAACAGTCCATTTTGGGCTCAAAACATAAGCAACAAGCATGTTTAATATTTCAACGACAGAGATTCCAGGTGCAGTTCAAATCAGTGGCTCACAGACATTTGGATTTTCAAAGTTGCATGAAGTATAATGCCATTGAAAAAATCCCGAAACTCGAAGAGAGTATGAGTCATAGATCTTAAAGGGGGACAGGTGGTAACTGATCCAAGGGTTTGTAGAAATGGGCTTCAAGAGTTTTGAAATGATAAGTGCACAAATTTCTCGAAGAGTCGAACCTGAACTCCCAAAGTGATTCAAGCCATCCAAGCCAAGGGGACACGTGGAGGCAGATCCCTCACTTCAGAATTAGACACTCCGGAATATTGTGGGAGTCGAACATTCAAAAGTCCCGAAGTGCTGAAGTCCGAAGTTCCGAAGTCTCGAAGGGATGAAGCCTGAAGTCCCAAAGTGTCGAAGCCCTAAAGAGCCGAAATGTCAAAGGCCTGAAGTGAATCTGGACCGTTGATCTGTGGGGAGACATGCATCCTCAAATTAAGAGTTTCAGGCTTCGTAGGATTGCGTGAGTTGTGCATCGAAAATTCCTGAAGGGACGAAGCCCAAAGTCTCGAAGTTGTCGAAGTCTCGAAGTGTCGAAGCACGTGGCACACTCACTAGTCATGACACATGGCACTCATTCCCGAAACCTGAAGCACATGATTTTCAAAGTTCCACAAAGTATAGCCCCATTGAAAAAATCCCAAAAATTGAAGGGAGTATGAGCTATAGATCTTAAAGGGGGATAGGTGGAAACTGATCCAAGGGTTCATGGAAATGGGCTTCAAGAGTTTTCAAATGAGAAGTGCACAAAGTTATCGAAGAGCCGAAGCCCAAACTCCCAAAGTGATCTGAGCCATCCAAGCCAAGGGGACACGTGGAGGCAAAACCCTCAATTCAGAATTCGGCGCTCCGAAAGATTGTGGGAGTCAAGCATTCAAAAGTCCCAAAGTCCCGAAGTCTCAAAGGGCCGACTCCCGAAGTCCCAAAGTGTCGAAGCCCCGAAGAGCCAAAATGTCGAAGGCCTGAAGTGAATCTAGACCGTTGATTTGTGGGGGGCCACACATCCTCAGATTAAGCATTTTGAGCTTCGGAGGATTGCGCGAGTTGTGCATCAAAAATTCCCGAAGGGACGAAGCCTAAAGTCCCGAAGCTGCCAAAGTCTCGAAGTGATGAAGCGCGTGGCACACTGACTAGTCATGACACATGGCGCTCATTCTAGGTCACTTGGGTGTAGAACATGTCACCCTCCTTTTTATGACACATCAGCAGTCGTGACATCATATGATGTCAAGCCGCCACGTCACTTTGGCAATTCTCCTCTGGGAGATTTTTCATGTTTCACTTTTGATATTTCCAAAGTTTGGAGACCCGAAAGCATCTCAGTCGTCGATCTCAGGGGTCCACGCATCATCAGATCCATAGCTCCGGGTAAAATCACTGAATTCAGGAGAAGTTTGAGATTTGAAAGGTCTGAAGCCCGAATCGCAAAGAAAATCGTGGTCGTCGATTTGAGAGGGTGTAGATTCGATCCGTTGATCTAAATATTCCATAGCTAAGCCATTGATAAAAGGGCCTCATAGTAGATCACAATATCAATGGTCATGCTTCATTACGGAGTTGGAAGGTGCTCGAGCTTTAAAAGTTCGAAGGTGGGCTGTAATCAGAACCATGGTTTTGAGAAGGGGACAGGTGGTGGCTCGTGGCGAACTGTGGGGACAAACATAGTTTGTTTCCTAACCACTCTTGGTCATGCCCGCAATCAAATGTCTATGTGAGGTCATAGCCCCAGGTCACATCTATGAAGGAGCCAAAGGAAAAGGTAGTGCCCCATCCCAAAGCACACTTTTGGTAGATCCTACAGTTGGCGGGCAATTAAGCTTCGTGGTGGTGCCAAATCTGGCAGGTGCACCCAGATAGCAGATAGTGTCCAGATCTATGACCACGGTCCATTAGAGGGATGCAACATACTAGGGCGATAATTTTATTGAGCGGTCCTGTAATTAAAACCATGGTAAGGTGAAAGTACTACATTGCGAAAGGTGGTGGATTGTGGGCCCAAAAGTGGTCTGAACCCAAACCACTTTCGAGCATCCCCACAATCACATGTTTATATGGTGTCCTATCTGAGAGAAGCACGTGGCCTCCCCATGAGCTTTAAGTCTCGTTGAGTCCCCGAGGAAAAGCAGTTAATGGAAGGTAGGTTTGGTGGTTGAAACCTCGGATCACTCCATAAGTGGAAGGCATGGAAGGCCTGACCATGGGGACTGAACCGTCAACCTGTGGTACCCCTGTGGACAGATTTTCTTGCAGACTCATGCCGATATGAGCTCGTGTCTGACAGAGGGATACATGCATAGTCTGATAGAAGAATGCTCAGACACAATGCTTTGAATTTCATGATCAGATCACACTCCTGATAGTCAAGGACTGATCTGAGTATAAAGGTTTCAATTTGATATTTTTTTATGGTCGTCAATTGGTTGAGTAGAGCTCCCTATATTGTAATATTTTGATGCCATAGTTGTTCTCTGGTTATGTATCAAATTTGAGACTTTCGCATTAATAGAAGTCATCCTCTTTTCATATCTCTATAAAACTGTGCTAAAACACTCGGGCATGGAGGATCCAGTCAAGGGTTGTGATGCTCTTGTAATGTAGGTTTGATTACAGTGGTTGTTACACATTATTTTTGTCATCTTAGTGTCCATTGACAACATGTGTTCATGTTCCCAAAAAGAGCCTTTCTCCATGAGGAAAGTGACTGGATTCCTTTTCCCAAAAACCTTATTAAGGCAGGTTGTCGTAGGCTACATCATAAGCATGGTGCAATGATGCCTAGTCATCGCACTCTGCCCTAAAACTAGTTTGCGACATCTCTGCAGGTTGCTCTATAGTTGGGGTGCGACGATGTCAAAAGGTTAAGAAAAGTTTGAACTTCACAGAAGTTCTAGAAGGGGATCTTCTATAAGGTGAGGTGGAATCCATATGGTTGGGATCCTACTCGCTTCTCTGATTTGGTGGGATCACCCTAATCTCTTTAACCATCTCTCTTTCCCCTATATAAAGAGGGATTTCTCATGGAAAAGTTTAAGAAAACAAGCAAGAAGGTTGAATTGGCTAATATTGTATGGAGAATTCTGCATTGGATCATTCTTGAGAGCTTCATTTCAGTTCATCAAGTCATTAAGGAGCTTCTTCATTCAATATTGGAGCAAGTGTGTGTTGGAGCAAAGGGTCATCGAAAGGGGACCTTGCAACATCAAGGCTTTGGTTGTAATCTCCACTTTCATTCTAATATAATACAGTGATATGTTTCTTTCCCATAAAACTTATCTCATTTTATTGTATGATTCCTTGATCACATACATAGGTTCTCTTTGAGTATGTTGTATTGCTTTCACTTTGGTTGGCTTGTGTTCTCTTGCAGATCCGATATCACAGGAGCACTGGAGTGAATCTAGGACGAAAACGACAAGAGGAAGTGATATTTAAATGGTATGTGGCCCATCTCTTGTTTGATAGTAAACTCAATGATCAGAGCTTAGGGAAAGCGTCATGTCCTGTTCTGTTTTGTTCTAGATCTAGGTGGATCTAGGGAGATCTATTTATGTCCTCATTTATCAATAAGTCCCATAACAATGGTATCGTGACGTGTTTTAGTCAGATCCCTTGTGATGTTATTTCTCCTCGCACTGAAGGACTCGGGCATGGAGGATCCAATCGAGTTGTTATAGTTGCATTGTGATGTAGGTTTGATCATTATGTTGTTGTGACTGTGTTGTTTAGACATATTTCAGTGTCTAAAGCTTGAGCTCAAGAGTGCTTTTGAGTCTAAGTTTTTATTCACCAAGCTGCTTGAAATCCCAATGCCTATGGTAGACTTGTCCACTTTCTCACTAAGTCTTATTTTTGCTCACCTTTAAACTCAATTCACTGACTAAATTTAATGAGGCCCTCACTTCCCTGTGCATTGCTTGTCTAGTTCTGTGTTGAAATCATTCTTGTCTTGAGTTATCCCCATTTGACCTCCACTCATATAAAACCAACATCCACCAAACACTCTGATGGGTACTGAGCTTATCCTCCCGTAATCTGAGGGTGTCTCTCAATGCTAACAGCGGGGTTAGAAAGTGCTCAAGCTTTAAAATTTCGAGGGCAGGCCGCAATCAGAACCATGGTTTTGAGAAGGGGACAGGTGGTGGCTCGTGGTGAATTGTGGGACAAAAGCAGTTTGTTTCCAAACCACTCTTGACCGCACCCACAATCACATGTCTGCGTGAGGTCAGAGCCCTAGGTCACATCTATGAAGGAGCCAAAGGAAAATGAGTTAGCACCCGAGCTCTAGAGCACCAAGTATGTGGCATTCATCAGTGTAAGACATGTGGCATGCTCATTGGTCATGAAACCTGGCACCCATGTAGCAATGACACATGGCACTTAGTCCAGACACATGTGGGCATATCATTTTCTTGTTTCCTAAGTGACACATGTCACTTATATTTCATGACACGTTATCATGGTGATGTTAGGCCACCATGTCAAATTATCCTTCGGGAGGTGTTATGGTTCAATGTCAAAAATAGCACCCCACCCCCCAAGGTACAGTTTGGCATATTCTAAATTTGGTGGGTGGATAGGCTTGGCAGTGGCGCTAAATCTAGCAGGTGTGCCCAGATTGCATATCAGGAATGGATCTATGGCCACGGTCCATTGTAGGGATGCAACATGCTCGAGCAATAATTTTCTTGAGCGGTCCTACAATTGAAACCATGGTTTGGAAAAAGTGATACGTGGCGGAAAGTGGTGGATTGCGGGCCCAAAAGAGGTGTGGGCCCAAACTACTTTTGACGGCCCCACAATCACGTGCTTATATAGCATCCTATCTGAGAGTAGCACATAGCGGCCCCCTGGGAATTTAATCTCGTTGAGTTCCCGAGAAAAGGCAGTTAATGAAAATAGAGCTGGTGGTTGAAACCTCGGCTCACTCCATAAATGGAAGGCATGGAAGGTCCAACCGTGGGGACTGAACTGTCAACCTGTGGTACCCCTATGGACAGGTTTTCCTACAGACCCATGCCCATCTGAGTTCGCATCTGATAGAAGGATGCACACTCAGTCTGATAGAAGAGATCATAGACAGAAGGCCTTGAATGCAATGGCCAGATAGCGTTCCTGGCGGCCGTGGACAATTCTGAGTATAAATCTTTCAATTTGATATTTTTTTAGGTTGTTAATTGGTTGAGTAGAGCTCCCTATTTTGTAATATTTTAATGCTAGAGTTGTTCTCTAGTTATGTATCAAATTTAAGACTTTCGCATTAATAGAATTCAACCTCTTTTCATATCTCTGTAAGAACTGTGCTAAAACACTCAGGCATGGAGAATCCATTCAAGGATTGTGATGTTGTTGTAATTTAGGTTTGATTATAGTAGTATCGTGACCAATTTTAGTCAGCTTCCCTGTTTTCTTATTCCCTCTTACACTGAACGGCTTGGGCATGGAGGATCCAGTTGAGTTGTTGTAGTTGCATTGTGATTTAGGTTTGATCATTATGCTATTGTGACTGTGTTCCTGTGACATATTTCAATGTCTGAAGCTTGAGCTCAAGAGTTCTCTTGAGTCTGAGTTTTTCTTCACCAAGCTGCTTCAAATCCAGATGCCCATGACAGAATTGTCCACCTTTCTCACTAAGTCTTACCTCTGCTCACACTTAAACTCAAATCACTGAATGAAGTTAATGAGGCCCTCACTTCCCTGTGAATTGCTTGTCCAGTTCTGTGTTGAAATCATTCTTGTATTGAGTTTTCCCCATTTGACCTCCACTCATATAAAACCAACATCCACCAAACGTTTTGATGGGTACTGGGCTTATCCTCTCACAATATGAGGGTGTCTCTCAGTGGAATGAATTGAAGACATTTCCCTGGGTAAGAACACAAAATAAATTCTTATTCTGAAGGTGCATCATATATTAGTGACTTGAAGATTGCAACTTTCACCTGGTGACTCCACTGTTTCAGTTGTGGCTCCCAAAAGCAGACACATGAGGTATACTCCTCAGCTGCCTCTAGCAACACCTTAAGCTGACCCAGAAAAGATTATCTAGAAAGGAAATCTTTCTCAAGAAGGCTTTTAGTTGCTGTCCCAGATTAAAATCTCCTTGGGAGAACGACAACGACCAAATCTGGTTTTTGATGGTGAACAAAGACCAGACACATTCAGACTGCATATCTTTCACTTGGCGAATGCATGATTAAAGAATCCAGTGGAGACTCCACAGTTCTAAGAAGTCATATTTTCAAATGGAAGCCATCTTGGCTCAGAGGTTTTCTCCTTTTAATTTCTCTGTTGTTCCTGGTTTTCCAAATATAGTTCCTACTATAGATGAGTGGGGTGACTTTTTGCCTAGATTTAGAGAACATAGAGATGAAAACCCTGCAGAGCATCTTATCACGTTTCATGAACTCATGCATCAGTGGGAAATACATCATGAGGATGTATTAATGAAGATGATCATGTTCTCATTAGAAGGGGATTCTCATGAGTGGTATCAATCCTTGCCCCCTGCTAGGATCTCCTCCCTGGGAGAATTTCATGTAGCTTTCAATAGGCATTTTCAAAAGTATTACTCCTAGGAGTTAATTTGTCATAACTATTGTGAAGAGTATAGAGATGGTGTTCAAGATATAGTTTGTTCTTGCAAAATCTGTGAGAATGAAGGAGATTCCTTGGATGAGTTGACAAAGATGGTAAAATCACTTTCTGCAAGAATAGAGGAATTGGAGGCAATTTTTTCTTGCTTCTCTTACAAAGAAAATGCAGAGGATATTCTTGTCCTTGAAACAAATGTTTTTGGAAGCCCTGCTTATGATGAAGAAGTGATTTCAAATACTGACCAAGAACAACCAACTTTTGATGAATATCCCAGTGAAGATGATGGAGAGAAGATCTTTTCCATGTTTCCTGTTTATGATGATTTTGAATATGATCCTTGGGAGATCCATGAAGGAGAAAATGAGGAGCCAAATGTGGAGTTTATCTTCTGTCTAGAACCTGTAAATGAGCAAATATCACCTGGGTTAGCCAACATGCATCAGTCCTCCACCCACTTGTACACTCTGAGAACATCAAACGACGGGTGAGCAACAATGAAGGACATGAGGTAATTTCTTACTGGTTGAGCTTTCTTGATTATAAATTTTGTGACCCAATGGGGTTATATATGGAGCTGTGTTTTCCAAAATCATTAGAGCCTACAAAATTATTCATCTTATCATCATTTATGGATATTTTCAGTGTTCCAAGACATGTTTTCTTTATGCTTTCATACTTCCTTTACCTTTTGTGGATCAATTGCAATAAGAAGAAGAGTTATGTTACCAAGCAGTATGTGTGGCTATGGTGGAAGTTTTCTTTCACCTAGCGCATTGTAAAAATCAGTTAGCCTAGGATTGTACATAAATAATATCCTTCTAGATCCCATGTGTTTGTTTTTTTTTTTAAGTAGAGTAGTGTACATATCTCCTTGTTTTCTTCAACATAGTTTTTAGCTAGACTCCATAGCCCAATAGCTAAGGCACTAGAGCTGCGCGTTCTTGGCAGCTCATAGGGAGCATGCCATCCCTTGTGGAGCCAAATGTTATCACATAGAGTTGTCAAGATTCGTATGGGTTTTTTGTGAATACCTAAGTCTATATCCTTTCCCTGTCTCTCTCCTCTTCGTAAGACAAATCTTGAAGTTTTTCCCTTTCGACTGTTAAAGTCAGTTTTTATTTGCCCCTTTTTGCTTAAGCGACCTGGTTTCCCTTGATGCCTTACCCGAAAGACGTTTTGGCTCAAATCCTTTTCTATTTTTCTCTAAGGATAAAAACTCATCCCCTTTGTTGCAGTCATTGGTCTCCCTATTTTCCTAGCTCGCAACAAGTTCTCTAGGACCTTGTTCACACATGCTGCAACCATGAGTACAAAGTGCAACACTCAAAGCAATCCGTTATGGACTCAAATCAAGAAAGCAGGTAATTTCAGTTTTCAATGGAGGGAATTCCATGTGAAGTTCATATTAGCGGCTCACGGGCATCCAAAATCTTAAAGTTGCACAAATTATAGCACAAGAGCAAAGGCCCGAAGTCAAAGATCAAGCAAAGGTTAAATCTCGACTGTCGGATATCATTGGGAGAGATCAATGGTGGGAAATAATTTCAGGCTTCGGGACTCCAAAATATTGTAAGAATTATTCATCCAAATAGTCCGAAGTCCCAAAACCTAAAGTGAGCACGAGCTGTAGATATCAAGGAGGACAAGTGGCAGCCGATCCGAGGCTTCAAGAGATTTAAAGTGAGAAGTGCGTGAAATTCCCGAAGAGTCGAAGCCCGGACTCCTGAAGCAATTATGGATCATTGATCTCGAAATCAATAGGAGTCATTGATATTGGTGGAAGTACCTCTGAAATCCCTGAAGAGCCAAAGTCCCGAAATAAAATCTGAGCCATCCAAAGATGAGGACACATGGAGGCAGATCCTTCACTTCAAAATTTGGTGCTCCGGAGGATTGCAGGAGTTAGACATTCAACAGTCCCGAAGAGCCGAAGCCCGAAGTCCCAAAGAGCCGAAAGCCTCGAAGTACTAAGGATCCCGAAGTTCCAAAGTCCCAAATGGATGAAGTCCCGAAGTGCCGAAGAGTCGAAGTCCCGAATGGTCAAAGTCCCGAAGTGCCGAAGTATGTGGTGCACTCATCAGGCATGACACGTGGCACACTCATCAAGCATGACACGTGGTGCACTCACTAGTCAAGACACATGGTACTCATTCTAGGTCACTTGGGTGTAGCACGTGTCACCCTTCTTTTCATGACACATCAACAGTCATGACATCATATGACATCAAGCCGCCACATCACTTCGGTGATTCTCCTCTGGGAGATTTTTCATGTTTCACTTTTGAGATTCCCAAAATCCAAAGACCCGAATGGATCGTAGCCATCAAAATTAGAAGGCCATGCGTCAGTGGATCGCCAGCTCTGGGTAAAAGCATTGGGGGAAGAGCAAGTTTGAGTTCTGAATTTTTCGAAGTCCGGAGACCTGAAGGGATCTCATCCATCGATCTGTGAGAGCCACATGTCATCAGATCCATAGCTTCGGGTAAAAGCACATAGGAGGAGGATGAGGTTTGAGATTTGATTTTCCCAGAGTGAAGAGACTGGAAAGCATCTCATTTGTTGATCTCAGGGGGCCAGGCATTATCATATCCATAGCTCTAGGTAAAAGTAGCTGAAGGTAGAGGAGGTTTGATATTTGAAAACCCAGAAACCAGAACCACAAAGCAAAACTCGACCGTCAATTTGAGAAGGAGTAGATCCGATCTGTCGACCTAAAAGCATCAGAGCTGAGTTGTTGATCAAAAGGCCTCATCCGAGATCGCAAGATCAGTGGTCGCGCTCGATTGCGGGGTTGGAAGGTGCTTGAGATTTAAAATTTTGAGGGCGGGCCACAATCAGAACCATGGTTTTGAGAAGGGGATAGGTGGTGGCTCATGATGAATTGTGGGACAAAAGAAGTTCGTTTCCAAACCACTCTTGGTTGAGCCCGCAATCACATTTATGTGTGAGGTCATAGCCCCAGGTCACATCTATGAAGGAGCCAAAGGAAAAGGAGCTAGCTCCCAAGCTCTGGAGTGCCAAGTATGTGGCAGTCATCAGTGTAAGACATGTGGTTTTCTTGCCAGTCATGACACTTGGAACCCATATGGAAATGACACGTGGCACTCATTCCTAGAACATGTGGGCATATCATTCGCTTGTTTCCTAAGTGACACGTGTCACTTCTATTTCATGACACGTCAACATGGTGACGTTAGGCCACCACGTTGGATTATCCTCTGGGAGGTGTTATGATTCAACGTACAAAATAGTGCCCGAGCCCCCAAGGCACAGTTTGGCGGATTCTAAAGTTGGTGGGAAGATAGGCTTGATAGTGGCACTAAATCTAGTAGGTGTGCCCAAATCTCATATCGTGACCAAATCTATGACCACAGTCCATTGTGGGGATGCAACATGCTCGGGCGATAATTTTCTTGAGCGGTCCCGCAATTGAAATTGTGGTTTCGCAAAAGTGATACATGGCAGAAAGTGGTTGATTGCAGGCCCAAAAGCGGTGTGGTTCTAAAATGATTTTGACATCCCCGCAATCATGTGTTTATATAGAGTCCTATCCGAGAGAAACACCTGGCACCCCCCTGGGCATTTAGTCTCATTGAGTTCCCGAGAAAAGGTAGTTAATGAAAATAGACCTAGTGATTGAAACCTTGGCTCACTCCATAAATGGAAGGCATGGAAGGTCTGGCCGTGGGGACTGAATTGTCAGCCCGTGGTACCCCTATGGACAGGTTTTCCTATAGACCCATGTCAATCTGAGATTGTGTCTGACAGAAGGATTCACACTCAATGTGATAGAAGAGATCGTAGATGGAAGGCCTTGAATGCAATGGCCAGATCACTTTCCTAGTGGTCATGGACAGTTCTGAGTATAAATGTTTCAATTTGATATTTTGTTAGGTCGTCAATTAGTTGAGCATAGCTCCCTATTTTGTAATATTTTGATGCCATATTTGTTCCCTGGTTATGTATCAAATTTGATACTTTCACATTAATATAAGTCAACCTCTTTTCATCTCTCTGTAAAAACTGTGCTAAAACACTCAGGCATGGAGGATCCAGTCGAGGGTTGTGATGTTGTTGTAATGTATGCTTGATTACAGTAGTATTGTGACCAGTTTTAGTCAGCTTCCCTGTTGTCTTATTCCCTCTTACACTGAACGGCTCGAGCATGGAGGATCCAGTCGAGTTGTTGTAGTTGCATTGTGATGTAGGTTTGATCATTATGTTGCTGTGACTGTGTTCTTGTTACATATTTCAGTGTCTGAAGCTTGAGCTCAAGAGTGCTCTTGAGTCTGAGTTTTTCTTCACCAAACTGCTTGAAATCCAGATGCCCACAGTAGACTTGTCCACCTTTCTCACTAAGTCTTCCCTTTTCTCACACTTAAACTCAAATCACTGACTGAAGTTAATGAGGCCCTCACTTCCCTGTGCATTGCTTGTCTAGTTCTGTGTTGAAATCATTCTTGTTTTGAGTTTTCTTCATTTGACCTCCACTCATATAAAACCAACATCCATGAAACTTTTTGATGGGTGTTGGGCTTATCCTCTTGCAATCTGAGGGTGACTCTCAATGCTAACACATCCCACTCTTGAGCAACTAAATCAAAAAATCATAATTCACCAATATTAAATATTAGTTATAACATCCATGCAGGTTATAAATATTAATAATTTATGAAATAAATTATATTAATATATTAATAAGTATGATCATATACAAAAAAATGAAACTTTATATGTATTATTAATATAAATCTCCACAATAGCCCGCAGGGGTGTAGACCGATTGGCATGTGCCGTGTAAATGGAAGGAAATGTAAAAATGAGGTCTCAAGTTCGATTCTCACCCCGATTTATCTGGAGATGTCCTTGCGGGCTGGGCGATTCTCCCTAGGGGTTATAAGGCAGCCGGTAGGATTCGACCCCATGTCACACGAGTACGATACTACCGCCATTACCGATTCCCCTAGTTACAAAAAAAAAAATATAAATCTCCACAATTATTAATATATTATCTCTCATTTTTTTCATTCTACCTTTCCCCAAAAGATGCTCCCGATCTTCAAATTTTTTTATGGACTTCACATCCCAAATGTGATCCACTACATGCATAGTTGGCGCTGCTAATTTAGGAAGATACTGACTAATATACACCATGGATTGATATACCATATATCCCTCCACCATAGAACCCTCAATATGTGCTCTTTTTCTAACCAACGCCTTCAATGATTTCAAGTGCCTCTCCACCATCCACATTGACCTTGTGTGAACAGGTCCACAAATTTCAATCTCCTCAACTTGGTGTATGAGGTAGTGTTCTTGTGCATTGAAAAATGTTGGA
>ML789080.1:555676-593502 GCA_009831015.1 Picea engelmannii | reverse complement strand
GATATCGACTGCACAAGAGCACTGGAGAGAAGCGGGAGCAACAAAGACTATAGGAAGCGATTACAAGGTATGTTACTTAATCTTGCCTCTTAGTAAATTCAATATTTAAAACTTAAGGAAAGCGTCATATTCTGTCTTGTTTTTTTCTAGATCCAGGTGGATCTAGGGAGATCGGTTTGTGTCCGCACTTACGGATTTATCCATAAACAATGGCACTAGCCATAGTACTCAGAACCTTGCTTCTACTGCTTGGGCAATTTATGCTCCTACAAATGAACTTATCACTCTACGAGATGTGTGTCTCGGTCGTGTGACCAATAATATTGCAGAGTATAGTATCGTCTTCGAATTGTTGATTGATGCTATTTTGCTCAGCATCCGCCACTTGGTTGTATGACTCGATTCGCAGCTAGTAGTACTACAACTAAGTAATGTCTATGCTATTCGAAGTCCTACTTTATTACAGGTATATTTACGAATTCGCCTCTTGGAACGTTATTTTGATTATATTGAGTATCAACACATTCCTAGATGTCTAAATACATTGACTGATGCATTATCTAACTATGTATTAGACAGACATTTGGGCCATTTATAAACCAATCACATCACATGTATCACACAACACAAGATAAGCCAGTAGAAGCCATATATATGTATATAACGATCAAAAGTTTTTTACAAAACGTTTTTGTCCAAGGATCAAAATCTCAAAATGTGAAGCTCATAGCTTCTACAAAATAGCATCATGGGTGATGCTCACGATAACACACAACTGCCTGGTCCACCCTACGAAGCAGTTGACTAATAGACTCTAACACACCTACAGTATGGTGTTGATAACGTCTAGGGATCTCCCCAATAGCCATATCTGGGATGTCAGCGGTCAACCCCTCCAAGTTCTACTCCACTGCCTCGTAGTCTTCGGCATCCCATCGTACCACTGGAGCCGCCTCTCCTTGCCACTGAATAGGAGACATTCCTGGAGGTCGCTATGGCCCCACATCTGTGTCATCAAAAAGAGATTTTTTTATTAGTTCTTGGACAAACATAAAAACATTTTATATGATAAAACTTAAAAAATAAATTAAAAAGAATAAAATGTGTACTTCTTACCTAAATCACCCCACTGAGCATCCTCAGGTAGGGACAAATTTGGATCCCCTTGGAAATCCAAACTAGCGTATGCGTAGTCATCAACATTCAACATATGTGGCCGCAACTAGTCGAAGAATGAATCATTGTACTTGATGATGGGCCCAGCTATGTGTCGGGCCATGAGGTTGCACCACCTAAGCATCCTCGGATCCTGTGGGGTTGGTAAACCCCAATCAACCTGTAATTTCAACAATAGGACCCTCTCAAGGAAGAAGGACACGAAAAGTGATCCGTACCCAAACTACTTCAAGTTTCCCCTCCTACACTTCGTCAATTGCCTCTTCATACTACGGAGAATGGCATCCGACCAGTTGAAGACTTGTGGCTCTATGCACTTTATGGCATATTGGAAGTAGCTCTGAAGAGCCATGTGTGGAGCTGCGCTCCCGGCCATGCATGCTATAGTGAAAAAAATGGTTTGCAGGGTTAAGTCTTGGACCCCCCAAATAACAACCTTGCCTTTGCTTCTTTCTGCCTCAGTAACACAGTACTGGCGACAATACTCACTCATAGAGAGTCTGCCACCTCAGCTATCGGTCAAGCTAGTGTGGTACCCACACTGTCATAACCCTGTTAGAAAGTAGATATCCTCGATATCTAGGGTCAATGTGTGCACTCCCACATGAAACAACTGTTGGTCCACGTCCCACATAAGAACCAGGTACTGCAACAATCTGAGTTGGGCCCTCATGCCTGGAATCTTGAAGAATTTCAAGAGCCCACAGTCTCGGAGGGCAACGACAGTACCTGGGTCATTCGCGACAATGGCATCCTCCTCCTCATATTCTCTTTCTCACCACTCCAGCATCGTGATGGTCAAATACCTGCACAAGAACCATAAGAGAAGGGTGAACAACTTATTTCAAACCTTGGCATAATTTTTATTGAGAAAAAATCAAATTTAAATTTAATTTTTCGGCCCCCGCAGGTGCCCCTTTAGCACAGTGTGAGATTCTCGTAGGTACCCTTAAGGCCACCTACGAGAATCCTAGATTCTCGCAGGTCTTGCATGGCTAGCTTGCGAGAATGCTCGGGCGCAAATTATGGCCCTAAAATGGACTTAAAACCCTGAAAATTGTCAATGAAAACTAAAAATAAACCATGGAAAAGGTAGAAGATCAAGAGCTTACCTCATCGGCGGAGACAGTTCGCTAAATGGTCACTTGTGCCTCCCGCGATCGTGCAACGAAATTTGGGGGAAAATGAGGTGTATTGAGCAAAGTTTTTGGCAAAATCACAATGAAAATGGTAAAATCCCTTTTTACCCATATTTATTCACCTTTTACCATTTTTTTGTTGATTTTTATAATGTTTTGTCTATAAAACCTAATGCCTAATAGCCCTATGAGTATGAATTTTTGCAGTTATAGCAACTTTGAAGTCCGCACGAAGGAGTATGGATGTTTTGTTTTTTTTTCACATGTATGACTGCTTTTTATGGTTCTTAGAAAAACTGTGAGCTCAGTCTTCGTTCGTTCTCACGCTCAAAAATACATGAGAACGTAACCGAGTATACTTTTCCCGTCTTTTCGTACTCATCATGGTAACACGAAAACGACAAATGCAAAGGAGTATCCTTTAAGCTCTTTTCATGCTCCATTAAAATGAAAAGATGGCCAAGCGACCTTGTTCTATTCACGCTTGTAAAAGTATCTGAAAAAAAATGTTCGATGGGCGATAGTTTATCACTTTTTCAGTCCTTTCGAATTATTTTACGTAAAAGGAACTGAGAGAGTTCTCTTTAAGTGTTTTTTAGACTCTCAAAACATGAAAAACCACAGAGTTTTCTATCTTTGGACTCATTAAAGAAACATTGAAAGACTCGTAATGGGACCGAGCCACTCCTTCCTAGGGTTCGTTAAACATACTCTGAGGGAATCGTCCGAAGGATGAGCTTACATCAATAAACATATGTTATCCTCCTCAAGCTTGCATAAAAATAAAGAGGTACTTGCCAGAAATGGTGGGGGAAATTTTGGGAAAGGTATGTGTTTTTGTATTCATACTAATGGCAGTAAGTGTCACTCTTGAACATGACACCCCCTATTCATCATTTGAATGCAGTTTGGGAAATCCATTTGTCTCTCATTCGACTTGCTACAAGGTCATATCCTGGGTCATCTCTGAGTCAGTGCTGCCAAGTCCTTGGGCGTGTCATTCATATGTTCAAGAGAAGTTCATCCAAACCCTCTATTGAGTCGGCCATCTGCAGTTGTCCATTCTTACTATGTCAGCCTTCCCTATGCGCGTTTCAACCTATATTCATACTCTATTTCATCCTCAAAATATATTACTTATTTCATGTCATTGATGGGGGATACATCAAGGCCCTCTTGTGATGAGTCTTGTTCCGTCGACTTCAACTTATTATCTGGAAACAAGACTTAGAAATTATGTGGTACCTTGGAACTTGCATGTCTCAATGGCAAGTTTCCTCACTTTCAACTGTGGGTTTTCATTACTGACCCCTGATCGGGAGGTTCCGTCGAATGTTTTACCTCAACTCATTTATTCACATTCGTTGGATTGTACTAGTGTACCTTGGGAGTCACTAACATTAATGGTGATTTCCCTCGCACTTGTTAATGATTTCATCAATGACTGGTAATCAAGTGGTTTCTACCATGTTCAACTTCAACACCTGTAATTGTATGGCTAGATTCGTACTTTCAGGTGACGGGATTGAAGACCTTGGGTCTCATATTTTTTATCCAGGCTACGATGGAGTATGTATGATTTTCATCAGCACATAGATCCAGTTTGTATGTCATGTGGCTATGTCGTCTTAATTTAAGTCTTCTCGCATAGATCCACAATGTATTCCTGGTGGTTGTGCAGTATTTTGAAGGCATGGATCTATGGTGTATGATTGGTGGCCATGACCTACATTCATGATGTCATCCGTCTATGATTTGAGTATGGGAATGCCTACCTCAGAACTGGTATTATATTATGCAGATGCTTGGTTGTTTGCAGGTTTCCGATTAGGTGCGCTCCTGGTTTCTGACACACACACGCATTTTACAAAGTATTTTGACTGTCACAAATTCTGGCCTCATACTTTGAGGGGCATTTTGTTACACATGATTTTTGTCACTTGGGTGATGTCTCAACAGTGATGTATTTAGGCTCCCAACAAGGACTTTTTTCCTGAGAAAAGTTGCTCTTGTCCTCTTCCAAAAACATATTTTTAAGATGAGTTCGCAGGTTGCCTATGGTCTAGGGTGTGAGAATCCTTCATTCTCGCAAGCCACCCACACTTAGGGTGAGAACTTCTTGTATTCTGCTCCATACACAGGGTGCGCACCTATTTTTAAGCTTGGAAAGGAGAAGAGGTCTCGAGGGTTCTAGAAGGGAATCTTCTAGAAAATGAGTTGGCATTCGCATGGATTTCATTCTACTGACTTCTCAAATTTGATGGGATCATCCTCATCCATGTAACCATCTCTCCTTCTCCTATATATTGAAAGTTTTCTCATGGAAAAGGTTAAGCAAGATTGAATGAAGAATTGGTGAAAGAATTGTGTGAAGAACCCTGCTTGGATAGAAGCTTGAAGACTCTATTTGTTCTATCAAGAGGAATTGGATCTTCTTCATGCAAGTAATGAGAAAGTGTGTGTGTTGGAACCAAGGTTCAATGAAAGGAAGATTGCAACATCAAGGTGATCAGGTTGTATCTTCTACTTTCAATTAATATGATACAGCAGCATGTCCCTTTCCCATAAAGTCACTCTTACTTTATTGTGTAATTCCTTGATCATATGCATAGGTTGACATTGAATATACTTGGCTATCTTCAATTTGGTTGGTTTGTGTTGTCTTGGAATTGACTTCATGAGAGCACCAGAGTGAAGCGGGAACAACAGAGACCTAAGAAAGAAATATAAAGGTTTGTCACTTATTCCTTCCCATTAGTAGATTCAATGATTACAAGTTAGGGAAAGAGTCGTGTCCTGTCCTGTTTTGTTCTAGATCCAGGTGGATCTAGGGAGATATGTTAGTGTCTGCACCTACCAATTTGTCCGATAACACCTGGGGAATCATGAATTGTCCATAAAAGTATTCCACAAAATTTAAATTTCTTCTTCCTGATTGGTTTACAGATGTCATACATAGTGATGTCAGCCCATAACTTTAGTAGCTCATTGATAAGAGTCTCGATATATAAATTCATATCTTTAACATGGTACTTACCTAATTCTATGAAATTACACATAACTACTATAACCATGATATCATGTATACATAAGTAAATAAATAAACAAAAGATATTATGCAAAAAATGAAACAAATGAAAATGTTAGATTCAAAAAAGTAATATAAACAAATACCTGGAACAATCATTGACAACATTATGTTCTCCTTCTTTATTGACATCCAAGGAGGAATGTTATTGTTGATAAAAAAATAGGCCACACTGAGTAAATAGACCTAATCTCTCTGAATGGATTAACACCGTCAGCTGCCAATGAAAGCCTAACATTATGAGGTTCATCTTTGAAATCTGCCCATTTTTCCTCAATTTCTCTAAATGCAGAATCATCGAAAGGCATTCGAAGAACAACATCCCCACTTCTATTACGTACATGGTAATCCATAAATTGTGCTATGCTTTCACACCTGAACAATCGCTGCAAACGTGGAATTATGAGAATATGATGAAGAACCTTTCGAGGCACCCTTTTTGTAACTTTATCGATTCGATATCTACTAATAAGACATTGCAGACATTCTGTTTTTGAAGAATGTTTTCCATAATATATAATATGATCATTAGGACATGCATCTATAATTTGATAATTCATTCCAATGTTTTTCATAATGGCATGCAAGCCTCAATATGTGTGAGGTAAAATATTTGACGATGGTAAAAAAAATTCACCTAACAATCTACAACATAACAAATAACTAGTTAATGTAAAGAATATTAATCGTAAAAATTGCATTCTTATTTTACACATTAATTAACACTAAAAACAAATAGAAAAAAATCAACATTTATGTATAATATGAGATGAAACATATTACATACCTGAGGATCTGTGTCATACAAGTGTTTGACAAATTATTCATAACCTTTAAGTTCACTAGCAGCAATGTAGAAGAGAGAATATTTTCTCTTGATCCTTCATAAAGTCGTTTATTTTCCTTTTCTAATAGAGGTTCATCATAAATACCATCACTATCCCCATCCTCATCCAGCTGAGAAAACAAATCTTGGATCATTTGATTTGTCCCATCATCTTCTTCCATGAGATCCTCATTTGCTTGATCATGTTCCTCAACTTGTACAACATCATTTCTACTACTACTTGGTGCAATATTCTGAGGAAAGTTAGAGGGAAACTCTAACTTTATAATTACAAACAATCATGCAAAATTAGTGTGTACTATAACAAACATTCAAACAATATATATAATTTTATATAAAATTGACAATATAAAAATAGATAATGAATATATAGCTAATTACCATGGGACAATATTCATTCGATCCGCCATCAATGTGCCCATATTTCCTACAATGTTTTGTAGTTGTTGCTATTAAAATTCTTACGGGACGTATGAGGCAACATTTTTTTCAAGGGCAATAAAATCTACCATCACCCTTTTCACCCACTTTAATTTTTTCCCCACCTCTAATTATATTCTGCGACATTCTTCCGTACAACTTTTGCACAAAAATACCCTTTATCAACCATCGTTGTTATAGCAATATTGTAGCAACATCTCTAATTCGTAAAATATTTATAGGTCATTGTCATCGCAATTGTAACGAACATTGACCAAATCAATGTTGACTTTGTCAAAGAGTATAACGGTCAATATGGGCTTTATCAAATAGTGTAACGGTCAATATTTATCGTTGCTCTTGTGACGAATTCACAAGTTCGTCGAAAGAGAGACGATCGCTCACTATCTTGATGATCGTCGCAAAAAATACAAACCTTTGATTCTGTCAAAATAACGACGAATACAAGCTGGATTTATAAAAAAACTGAAAAATTGAACTTTTTCTCTTGAATTTTGCGACGAAAGGGTACTTTCGTCGCACGTAGTCGTCGCAAATTTTTCAATATGTATTAGCAGATGAAATTTGTGCTCATGTCCTCATGGCTCAACCTTAGAGTTGGGTGGACTCTACTAAAATAACTAAGGAAGCACAACAAGTTGTCTCTTCTCAAAATCGCAAACCCTCCTTTATTGCTTGCACTAAACCAATAACTCCCACTCCTCCTTCTACTCCACTCAAGACCCGGAAATTGATCAGGGCCAAAATGGCTGAACACCAAATCAAAGGCCTTTGTTATAATTGTGATGACAAATATTTTACAGGACACAAGTGTAAGCTTTTTATGGCCATCTCAAAGGATGTTTCATAAGAGGATGTTGAGGCTCCCCTTGTGTCTATTTCACCTAAACCCACAGACATAACCCCTCCCTTAGACCCTCCTGAAGTAGAACCGATCATTTCCCTAAATGCTCTCACTGGCTTCTCTGCTCCCCAAACCCTCAAGCTAATTGGTTACATCAAGCATAGGAAGGTCATCATTCTTGTTGATAGTGGAAGCACCAATAATTTTATTCATCGCCACATTTCCCAAGAAACTAATTGCTATATCCATGCAGTCAATAATTTCCAAATCATGATTGCCAATGGTGGGTCCATGAAATGTGGATGGTGTTGTGAAAATGTGCATCCCCAAATTGGTGACTACCATTTGAAATCTCATATGTTTCCTATCGACATGGGCAGTTGTGATATTGTGTTGGGTGTGGAATAGCTAAGGACTTTGGGTCCCATTCTCATGGATTTTAAGGAATTAACCATGCAATTCGACCAGGAGGGCCAACAAAATAAGTTCCAAGGCATCACCGTCGGTTCCCTGGAGATCATTAGTTCCCATCGCAAGAAAATATTCTCAAAAAAATTCATTCTGGCATTATTGCCCAACTCCATGCCATCCAAGTCATTGAGACACCCTCTGTGTCGCAGGACCTCCAATACATCCTCTCTAAACATCAAATGGTTTTTTCCACTCCCCGGGGACTCCCTCCTTCTCGTGGTGTTCATGAATGGCTACATGATCCAAAATTTTTGCATCTGATACAACAATTGCAGTCCAATTCTCTAGTTTCCCTAGGGTACTCTTGGCTCAATGATGAGCTTCAATACAAAGGTCGTTTATATTTAAGTAAACAGTCAAAACTTAAATCCACAGTACTTTATGAGCTTCATGCTACACCCACAGCTGGGCACTCCGGGTTTACCAAAACCTATGACCGTGTCAAACATTCTTTTTTCTGGGAGGGTATGAAACATGACATTCGTAATTTTGTGGTTGAATGTGATGTGTCTCAATGAAACAAGGGTGACACTATCAAATCTCCTGGCACACTACAACCGCTTTCGATTCCACCTGCTATTTGGCAGGATATCTCTATGGATTTTATTTTTGGCTTACCTAAATCAGGCAATAAATCAGTCATCATGGTGGTAGTTGATCGTCTTTCCAAGTATGCTCATTTTTGTGCTCTTCAACACCCATTTACAACATCTACTATGGCTCAACTTTTCATGGATCGAGTCTTCAAGCTTCATGGCATGCCACATTCTATTTCTTCTGGTCGTAACCCAACTTTCACCAACAATTTTTGGCAAGAACTATTCAAGCTACACGGAACCCAATTGCATCTCAACACAACTTATCATCCCCAGACTGATGGTCAAACTGAAGTTGTCAACAAATGTTTAAAAACATATTTTAGGTGTTTTGCATTGGAAAGGTAGAATCAATGGGCTTAATGGTTACCATTAGTTGAATGGTGGTACAACACTTTGTACCATACATCTACGCGCATGACTTCTTTTGAAGCGGTATATGGACAAAAGCCACCTTCAGTCCTCTCATATTTTCTAGGTGCCTCAAAGGTCCAGGCGGTTGACTAAACTCTTACAGTTCGAGAAGCTATTCTCCATACCTTCAAAGAGAATTTGGTCATGTGACGCAGACCCCCTTCTCCTAGATCCGCATATCAGGATCCGTGCAAGATCTTTTCCTCTCTTCTGGCTCAAAGTGCTTGACTGGTCCTTCTATTTCCCTTTTGGGAAATCTTCACCCACAAACGACCTTGAGAAATTTTTCCCTTATAATTTGGAAGATCGGACTTCACATTTTCGTGAGTCTTGTGGCCGAGTGTCTTGTCTCTCAGACCCCTGAAACCCAAAATTATGACAGTTGGCCTTTCCTCTCTCTATATCACCTTTCTTCTTATCGTGATTTTGGGAGTCGCAATGTCATGCAACTTATCCCCTCAACCTCTAAAATCCCAATTCCCACATTACCGAAACTCCGATGTTTGGTCACCAAAAGAAATCGATGGTTGTGATTCCCCGCTTGATCCAACGGTCAGCGCAATTTTCACTTATCGGGAGTTCGAGACTCTCGATGCCAAAAAACTCATGTCAACACAAACTTCGAATTCCCAAATCCCAATATCAATTACGGTTTTTGGTTTTTTTTCGTGATTTCGGAACTTCCGTTCTCGAAATGCGCGGGTCTCCTATCTTCAGGATTTTTGAAATGTCGAACCTCGATAAGCCGATGGACTTTCTTATCGGGATTTTTCCCGGAACTCTTGGATTTCCACCACGCGTCCTCCTATGATGGACAGTCCTCAATCATTTCGTGATTTCATGAAATCAAATGCCGAAATGCTCCACATTCTGTGTTGTTGATCCCCGAAGTCCCGACATGCAAAATGTCAATGGAATCTTGATCACCACCATGTGTCTCAACAGATGGACGGTCCTGATTCAGTTCGAGATTTCATGACTGGCGATTCCTCGATGTCACAATTTCTCTATCAACTCGAAACCCCAGTAGCCGAAATACCGATGGGTTCTTGATCTCCGCCATGTGTCCTAATCAATGGATGACTCAAATCAAATTCGAGGTTTTCACTATGAAGTGACCCGATCTCTTGTCCTCGAGACTTCCGATATCCCAAATTCTGAAGCCCCGATATCCCGATGCCTTTCGGGACTTTTTCTCTGTTTGCGAGAGTTTAACCCCCATGCAACTCCTGTCAGATCCCACGACTGACGGGTATCTAAGTGAGGTCCAATGGCTCACGATCTCTTGAGCTTGAACCTTTGGAAACATTCATAACCCCCTTGCTTCTCTATTAGATCGGACGGCTGGCAAGACTTCGCAAATTCTCTACGAAGAATTTCAACTGTTCGTATCTTCCCTTGAGAACTTCCGTGAAATTTAAACAAAATATTTCTCTTCATGGAACTTGTCCTCTTGCAGCACGACGTCACTGCACCTCCTTTCAATTCTTCAAGGCACTAGCCTCTTGCTTCCCTTCGACGACTTCGAAGGTTCAAACCCTTCTGAGGTTTTCCACGACTTCAAGTCTTTTAGAAAAACTCCTGCTGGCACTCCTTGCGGCAGACCTTCAAACACTTTCAAGTGTTGAACTCCTTTCAACTCTGCGCACTCCCTGCAGTAGCAGTCTCTCAACAAGTCATTCAGGTTACAAACCCCTGAAGCTTCACTCGACCTGTGCACACTTTGCATGGCTCCTATGTTTAATTGCACTTTTGAGGAAATGAGGACAAAAGCTATCATATCTGAGCTTTCAGAGACAAACCTCTGAACCCTTTGTCAACACACTCCTTGCGGACAATTCAACTACACTTCTTGCAGGAACTCTCGCTCAGACAGAGAAACAATTGAAACTCATTACCTAACTTTCTCTCTCAGACTTCAAGAATAATCCTGAAATCATTCATACACAGCATAGAAAGCAAATGTATATCAGAAAGAGTAAAACCATGAACATACCATTCAGCATACACATACAAGAAACAAATACAACGCCATGAATCTGAACTAAGACTTCTTCTATTAAATCAAATCTCTGTACATGGGTGTTTTTCAAACACAGTTTCTCTGTTCCATCTCTATATGCTCTTCTCTTGGTAATGTTCTTCACTATCATACAATAATACAATGAGGGTGTCTATATCCATTTTCCCTCCGCTCCTAAAACTGTCTAATCTGAGAATTCAAAGCTACCTACTAACATTAACTAACATAAATTCCTTCTTATTCCTTCAGACGAGAGAGGGTCACTCAAGATATGATTACAATCTATAAGTATGCCTCTCCTTAACTATTACATTTACGTTTGGCACATCCATCTTCAAAAAATTTTAAACAATTCATCATGTTCCCAAAATGCGTTGGCACTTTCCCCACGCTCGCTTGACGTTGGCGATGCTCCTGATCATTCCCTTGCTTGAAAATTTTCATGGGCTCCTGTCCATGAGCTCTCACATGGTCTGTCCATGGTTCTGAATCTTTGCTTCATTCTCCCAGCTGGCATCTTCAACTGGATGTCCTTTCCACTTGACCAATTATTCAAAGTATTTCTTTCTTCTGGTCTTCTTGCTATCTCTTTTGTCTAGTATGCTTTCCATCTGTGTCTTCTCTGCAACAGGCATCTGCTTTGTCCACTGGACCTCTAGTTGTTCATCACTTATTCCTGCTTCCTTATTTTTGTATGGGTACAAATCTGAGACATTGAATATCAGAGAAATTCTGATCCCATCGGGTAATTCAATTTCATAAGCATTTGCCCCAAATTTCTTCAAGACCTTACATGGTTCGATCTTCTTCATCTTCAGTTTTTTATATGTCCCCTTCGGGAAACTTTCCTTTCTCAGATGTGCCAGAATCAAATCACCAACCTCAAATTGAAGTTGTCTCCTGTGTTGATCTGCTCTGTGCTTATACTCTTGGCTCAATTTCTGTAAACGCTCCTTGACCTGGCTATGAAGTTCCTTCATCGCTTCTGCGAAATCCTCTGCACTAGCACTTCTAGTTGCATTCTGTTATGAATGTCTAAATTCCAAAACTCCTCTTGGTTGCATCCCATAAACAATCTGGAATGGACTCTGCCCTGTGCTTCTATTGATTGAATCATTATAAGCAAATTATGCCTGTGGCGGAATATTGTCCCACTGGATGTGGTGTTCTGTCACCAAGCTCCTCAACAAGTTTCCCAACATCCTATTCACAACTTTTGTTTGTCCATCCGTCTGAGGATAATAAGATGAATTGAATGATAAATTTGTTCCCAAATTTTTCCATAAGGTTCTCCAGAAGCGTCTCACGAACTTGGTGTCTCGATCCGAAACTATGCTCCTTGGTAAGTTGCGAAGTCAAATGACTTCTTTGAAAAACATATTCACAATGTGAGTTGCGTCACTGGTTTTATGACATGGTATGAAGTGTGCCATCTTAGAAAATATGTCTACCACTACAAATATTGAGTCAAACCCTCTTTGTGTTCTCGACAGTCCCAATATGAAGTCCATGCTGACTACATCCCATGGCCTATCAGGTATGGGTAATGGTTGATAAAAACCTGCATTCTGCCTCTTTCCTTTGGAATGCTAACAAATTATGCATCTGTCTACAAATATTTTGACGTCTGCTTGCATTATTGGCCAAAAATATGACTCGTTCAACTTTGTGAATGTCTTGTCATGACTGAAATGTCTGGCCAATCCTCCACTATGTTTCTCCTTCAACAAATTCTCCCTCATGGAGCATTTTGGAATACAAAGCTGATTACCTTTAAACAGTAATCCTTCCTAGATCATGTATTCTTCCCATTGGCTTCTATCCCTGAGAATTGGATTCTCATCTGCTTCATATGCCTCCTTAAAATCTGGATCATCTTTGTACATGTCCCTGAGATCATCAAAACCCAGTGTTTTAACTCTAAACTCCTACAACAACAAACATTTCCTGCTCAAAGCATCAACAACATTGTTAGCAATTCCAGAAATATGTTTAATTACAAAAGTAAAGTTCTGCATGTATTCAACCCATTTAACATGTCTTTGATTCAACTTCTCCTGTTAAGTCACAAATTGTAATGCGTGATTATCACTATACAAGACAAACTCCTTCGGGATTAAGTAATGTGTCCATTTTTTCAATGGCTGTATAATAGCATAGAATTCCTTATCATACGTGGAGTATTTTATCTTGGCTTCATTCATCTTCTCGCTGAAATATGATATCAGCCTGTCTTCTTGACTCAAGACTGCCCCTATTGCAAACCCACTTGCATCACATTTTACTTGAAATGTCTTTTTGAAATCTGGCAACACCAAAATTGGTTGTTCTGTAATTTTCTTCTTCAACAAATTGAAGCTTTTCTCAGCCTCTTGTGTCTAGTGAAAAGACTTATGTCTCTTCTTCACTGTGTCCATCATTGGTGCACTAATTCCACTGAAATTCCTGATGAACTTTCAGTAGAAACTAGCCAATCCATGAAAACTTCTCACCTCAAATATACTCTTCAGTGATGGCCAATTCTTGATCACCTCCACTTTATTTGGATCCATCCTCAATTTATCTGCAGAAATAACAAAACCCAAATAAATGAGTTATGTCTTCATGAATGAGGATTTCTTCATGTTTATCAACAGCTTCTCCTGCTGTAATCTCTTCATCACTGTAGTTAAGTGTTTCAGATGCTCTGTCTCTGTTTTACTGAAAAATCAGTATGTCATCTAGATACACAATGACAAATTTTCTGATGGACTCCTTCAGGACTTCGTTCATCAACCTCATGAAGGTACTTGGTGCATTCGTTAAGCCAAACGGCATAACAAGCCATTCATACAACCCTTCATTAGTCTTGAAGGTTGTCTTCCATTCATCACCTTCTCTCATACGAATCTAGTGATATCCACTTTTCAAATCAATCTTCAAAAAAAAATTTGCTCCACTTAAGAAATCCATCAGATCGTCCATCCTTGGCAATGGAAATCTATACCTGATGGTTATCTTGTTAATTTCCCTCGAGTCAGTACACATCCTCCAACCTCCATCTTTCTTCGGACTGAGTACTGTCAGAACAACACACAGACTCAAGCTTTCCCTGACCAAACCTTTGTCCAACAAATCATGGACTTGTCTTTTGATCTCTTCATTCTCCTGTGGTGTCAATCTATACACTGCTTTGTTTGGAAAACTAGCTCCAGGTATGAGGTCAATATGATGATTCACACTTATGATCAGTGGCAATGAACGAGGTAGTTCGTCCACTACTATGTCAGCGAACTCTTCCAACAGTTCCTGAACCTCTTCTGGTAAATCATCTACCCTTGTGCTGGTTAAAACAATCTTTGGCTTCCTGACCATAATGAATTGTGGTTCCTCCTTCTTCTTAACCTCTGTAAGAAGTTCCTTCCCACTCATGAGGAGAACAACATTGCTTACTTCAGGTTTCACCTCCTTATCTTTGATTGGAAGCAACATGTGAGTTCTCCCATTCTTCTCTAGGGTGTATGTGTTCTTTCTCCCATCATGAATCACATTTTTTTCATATTTCCACGGTCTAACCAGCAATAGATGACAAACATCCATGGGAATAACATCATAGAGTATCTTATCATTATATCCTCCTATCTTAAATTCAACTAAACACTGTTTAGTGACATTTACCTGATGTCCTTTTTGTAGCCGTGAAACTCTATATGGACTTGGATGTTCAATCGTCTCTAGCTCCAGCTTTTCTACCATCTCTATAGAAATGAGGTTATCTGTGCTACCACTGTCCACAATGACCTTGCATACCCTGTCCTTGGTTTTGCAAGCAGTCCGAAAAAGTATGTTCCTTTGCACTGGATTTTCCACCTCCTTCTCTGGAGTTAAGAGAACTTTTGGCATCATCAACGATCTTCTGCCTTCAGCATCTTCTGCTTCAACATTCCACCTTTGTGCTTCAACAATGTGAGTCTCACCACCTTCTTTCTTCTTATCTAGACATTCATAAGATTTTTGTTTGACCCTTCTGCACGTGAATCATTTTATCACTCCACCTCTTCCTCTTCCTCTACCTCTAGTACGAGGAAAAATGTTGTTATCAGCATACTCTCCTTTCTGATCAGCATACTGCCTTCTCTGTTCGGTATGCTACCCTCTCTGCGAACTTCCACCTCTCTTAGCCTGAGTCTGAGGTTTCTTCTTGACTTCTTTGTGTTTCTGATTTCTATCCTAGGCAACTGATTTGCCTCTGGCTTGACTTCTGCTTCGACCTCTCTGACCTTGTTTTCAGCTCAGCTTCTCTTCATCTTTTAGAGCCATTTGATAAGAATCTTCCACCATTCAGATGGTCATCATGCTCATCTCATCCTGAATGTCATATCTCGGGCCATTCATGTACCTAGAAACCTTTTCATCATTGCTTTCTCGATGACCTGCCCTGATGTTCAGCCTGTAGAATTCTTCAGTATATTCCTTCACTGTCATCGGCTTCTATCTCAAATTTTGCATTCTTCGAAACAGAGTAATCTGGTAATCCCTGGCAATGAATTTCGCCTTCATCTTTGCGATCATCCTATCCCAACTCTTGATTTTCTGCTTGCCTTTGCAACGTCTGTCAGCTTGTAGTTCATCCCACCACAATGTTGCATGTCCTTTCAATCTTGTGATAGCATGTTTGACCTTCTTGTCTTCTTCGACATCTTCATAGTCAAAATATGTGTCCAGAGCTCTAATCCAGTCTAGAAGCTCTTTATCATCTAGGTTTCCCTCATATACTGGGATGTCCATTTTTTCCCTGGCACCCATCCTTGCAACAGCCCTGAGTAGGCGTTCATTTGCTGCATCTTCAGCTGCAACTTCTTCCCCTTCATGTTCGGCTTCATTTTCACTTTCGAAATCACTAAGATCCCCAGCACCGACTGTGCGCCTCTGTGTTGTCTCCATGTCCTCAAGTCTGGCGTGTAAATCATGCATCTCTCTTGCCATGGCTGGGTCAGGCATTTTCCTACCTGTTCTTCTTGGTATTTCCCTTTCCTATGGCGGGTCAAGTGTTTGCCTATCCCTTCTTCTTGGCGGCATGGTGAATATTCCTTTTCCTTGCTACAGAAAGCAAAGAACCCTTTCTGTGCTCTGATACCACACTTGACGCAAACCCCCTTCTCCTAGATCTGCAAATCAGGATCCGCGCAGGATCTTTTCCTCTCTTCTGGCCCAAAGTGCTCGACTGGCCCTTCTATTTCCCAATCGGAAAATCTTCACCCACAAACGACCCTGAGAAAATTTTCCCTTATACTTTGGAAAATCGGACTTCGTGTTTTTGCGAGTCCTGTGGCCGAGTGTCTTGTCTCTCAGACCCTCGAAACCCAAAATTATGGCACTTGAACTCTCCTCTCTCTATCTCACCTTTCTTCTTATCATGATTTCAGGAGTCACAATGTCATGCAACTCATCCCCTCGACCTCCAAAATCCTGATTCCCACATTACCAAAAATCCAATGTTCGGTTACCAAAAGAAATCGACGGTTGTGATTCCCCGCTCGATCCAACGGTCAGCGCAATTTTCTCTTATCGAGAGTTTGAGACTCTCTATGCCAAAAACCTCATGTCAACACAAACTCCGAATTCCCAAATCTCGATATCAATTCCAGCTTTCAGATTTGTTTTCATGATTTCAGAACTTCTGTTCCCGAAATGCATGGGTCTCCTATCTTCAGGATTTGCGAAATGCTAAACAATGATAGCAGTGGTTCCATCATTCTACTTATACTTCAGGGCAATTAGAAGGGGCAATGATAGGTGGTTGTAGCCACCTTTCGGTTGTAGATGGAGATCATAGGGGGTTGTAGCCTCCTTCTGGTTGTATCCAGAGAATTGGGGAGTTGGAGCTTTCCTCAGGTTGTAGCTTGAGAAACTAGGGGTTTGGAGCCTCCTTCCAATTGTAGATGGAAAAGAAATGAAGTTGGTGCTTCCAATGAATGTAATTCTTCAATACATATAAGAAAAATCATTTCGTGGTTTTCTCCCTCTTTGGGTTTCCACGTAAAACACTGGTGTATTGTGTATGTATATGATTGTTCATTTGTTCATTGTTTATTTACTCTACAATTATTGGATGATAATGCTACATTGATATAACACTTGGATTATACAATTAAAAAGGATTATATTTCTCTATTACTGATTCACCCCCACTCTCAGAAATCCAATGATTGGTATCAGAGGTGGTTCCTTCAGAAATCAGTTTAACCACTGAAAGGTAGATCATGGAGAGCAACAACTTGTATAAAAATGGAATACCACAGATTGATGGATAGAAGTATGCATTTTGGAGCATAAGGATGAAGACATATATACAGGCACATGGATTTGAAATTTGACAATCAATTGTAAATGGATACACAGTACCAATAGTTTCGCCAACAAATGACAAATCAATGAAACTCGATCAGAATAATTCCAAAGCCACAAATGCACTTTTGAATGGTCTTGGTGAAAGATTATTCACCAAAGTTGCACATTGTAAATCCGCTAAAGAGATTTGGGACAAACTTTTAAATATTTATGAAGGAGATTCAAAAGTCAAAGTAGCAAAGCTTCAAACTTACAAAGGTCAGTTCGAACAACTAAAGATGAAAGAAGATGAGAATGTTGCAGCTTACTTCTTACGAGCCGATGAAATAGTAAATGCAATCATAGGATTGGGAGAAGAATTTCAAGAATCTGTAATTGTTCAAAAGGTACTAATATCTCTTCCTATGAGATTTGACCCTAAGATATCAGCACTAGAATAAAGAGCAGATCTAAACTCAATAAGCATGGACGAACTACATGGAATCTTCACAGCATATGAAATGAGAACTGAACGTGAAAATCCAGATGTAAAAGAAGCAACCTTCAAAGCATCCAAAAGATCAAAGAAAAAGGGAAAGAAACAAGAAAAAGAACATAGCAGCAATAGTGACGTCTCATAAGATGATGAAGAAGTGGTCAACTTTGTCAGAAGACTGAACAAGGGAACCGATGGTAGGTATAGAGGTAAGATTCCTTTAATTTTTTTTAATTGTGATGGTATTGGTCATTTTTCTAATAAATGTCCTCATAAGAAAAAGAGAAATGATGAAGGTGACTCAAAAAGAAGACAAACATATAAAGGCAAAAGAACCACAAAGAATTTTTTCAAGATAAGCTTATGCACCAAAGAAAACATCTCATCATTAGATGAAGATGAAGTCAGTGATAGTGAGACAGAAAGTGTTCTATTCATGGCAGTAGAAGACTCTGATAAAGAAGACTCCGAAGTAGAATATGAAGAAGCCGAAGAAGAAATTGAAGAGGCAGAAGTTGACTACCGCGAGGAATTGATGAGTGCCATAGAAGTTATCAAAAGAGAAAAGAGTAAAAAAAAGAAGCTACAAGCAGAAATAGACAAGAAAGAAGACACTTAGGAATTAGAACAAATGATCACAAATTTGAGGGTTCAAATTGAAGAAGCACTCAAAGAACAACTAAAATAAAAAGATAGGATCATTGAAAATTTGGAAGCAGAGATTGTCACATTAAGAAAGGATCTTCAAAAGAAAAATATGCAGAACAGTTAAAAAGTTTTGAATGACATTATCAGTAGTCAAAGGCCTAATCATGACAAGTCCGGACTTTTATAAATCATACGGAAAAGGGATCAATTTCCAAAACAACAGAACAAGAAACATATCCAAAAAGCTATGTAGAGACAATCAAAGGGGATAAGAAGGTCTACAGAGAAAATTACAAGGACACTCCTCCACCAAGAAGATTCAGATTTCAGAATCAACGACCAATAGAAATAGATAGGTCTCAGGAAGAAGAAGGATTCATAAGTGAACCTCCTTTCAGAAGATCTTCAACTCCCAGCTATCAAACTATCTTTTTTGGTTTATGTTATGCATGTAATAATTTTGGACATAAAGTTGTGAATTGTAGAGCTAACAACAAGAACATAAACAAATTTGAAAGTCATACAAAAAAGGGTTATCCAAGAAGGCCTAGTGAAACACAGAGAAGAAGTTACAACAGGTTTAAATCATTGAGAAATGAAGTGAAATGCTACAAGTGTAACAACTTTGGACACATGGAAAAATATTGCATAATGAAAATCCCTCCTAGAGAACCACAACAGAACAACAACAATCACAGACAGGAACCTCAGAAAAGGACATGGATAAGAAAGCAGAACCAATACATCAATGAAGAATGCACACTCGCTCTATAAGATAAGAAGAAGAAACGTGGTTCGTATGTTGACAGTGGTTGTTCAAAACACATGACAGGTGATAGATACATCTTTCTTACATTAAGAAAGGAAAGAGATGGACCAGTCTCCTTCAGAAATGATGATTCAACCAAAATCATTGGAAAAGGCACAATCAGAATTGGGAACAAGAATACAAAAGAAGAAAATGTTCTACTAGTAGAAGATATGAAACATAATCTTCTAAGTGTGAGTCAAATGTGTGACCAAGGTCATAAAGTTACTTTTGATTCACAAAAGTCTGAGATAAGAAAAGAAGGTTCAGGAAAATTGTTTGCTACAGCTGCGAGAACTTCAAGCAACATATATTTGTTAAGTGAAATTGGAAATGAAAAGTGTTGTCTAGGAAAGGAAGATGAAAGTTGGTTATGGCACATAATAATGGGTCACATACATTTTGATAACCTTGTCAAAGTCAGCAAAAGAGAAGCACTCAGAGAAATTCCACAGATCACGAAACCAACCAACACTTTATGCAAGCATTGTCAACAAGGAAAGAAAACAAAGACCAGGTTCAAATCAAAGGATTATTCAATGACAAGACCACTAGAATTTGTGCATACTAATCTAGTTGGACCAACTACAAAAAATGGTTTAAAAGGTGAGAAATACTTTATGTTATTAGTTGATAATTATACAAGAATGACTGTGGTTTTCTTTCTCAAGAATAAGTCAGAATCTTTTGAAAACTTCAAGATCTACAAGGAAATGGTTGAAAATGAAATGGATTCAAAAATCAAATGCTTGATATCTGATAATGGAGGAGAGTTCACTTCAAAGGAATTTATGGACTACTGCAGTAGTCATGGAATAAAAAGACAATTCTTCGTTGTTAGGACAACTCAACAGAATGGAGTTGTTGAAGGAAAGAACCTGACAATACAAGAAATGGCTCAAACAATGATAATGGATTCCAAATTGACAGATATTTCTTGGACACAGGAAATTCATACAACAGTTCACATTCAAAATAGAGTAATGCTCAGAAACAACACTGACAAAACTCCCTACGAGCTATGGAAAAGAAGACCAACAAATGTGAAGCACTTCATAGTTTTTGAAAGCAAATGCTACATCAAAAGAGAAGATGGAAGAATGGGAAAGTTTGATTCTCGTGTGGACAAAGGAGTACTTGTTGGTTACTCAAGTACAAGAAAATCATACAAGTGTTACAACCTGAGATTGAACAAAGTTGTGGAAAGCATCAACATAACAATTGCTCAAAAACATATAGACAAGAATTGAAGGAAGAATAAAATGAATCAATGGAACAAATTTACGAAGAAGAAATAAAAGATGAAAAAGAAGGGGAAGGCAAAGAGGATCCAACAGAAACAGAAGAGCAAGTTCAGCAAGTGACTCCAAAGACACCTAGAAGACGAGTATAGAAGAATCATCCTTCAGATCAGATTATCAGAAACAAACATGCAGGAGTTGAGACTAAAAGAAGAATGTGTTCACCAGAACAAACACACCTAGCACTCACATCTACGATTGAACCAACCTCTTTTGAAGAGGCCAACAAGGATGGATTTTGGAATAAGGCCATGGATAAAGAATTGGATCAAATAGAGAAAAATGACACTTGGGAATTGGTTCAAAGACCAAAGGATAAGAATGTGATCGACACAAAGTGGGTTTACAGGGATAAATTGAATGAAGATGGACAAGTTACAAGGAACAAATCTAGATTGGTATGTAAAGGATATGCACAGGTTGAAGGAATTGACTTTGAAGAGAAATTTGCCCCATTTGCTAGAATGGAAGAAATCCAATTGTTTTTAGCTTATGCATGCTCCAAAAATATTAAAGTTTATCAGATGGATGTAAAATCAACTTTTTTGAATGGGGAACTTGAAGAAGAAGTCTACAATCAACAACCAGAAGGATTTCAGTTATTAGAGAACGCAGATTATGTGTGTAAATTAAAGAAAGCCTTGTATGGTCTAAAACAAGCTCCTAGAGCATGGTACTCTAGACTGGATAAATATCTACAGTAGGCAGGGTTCAAAAAAGGAAGTGTAGACAACAACCTCTACATCAAGGTAAGTCAAGATAGTATTTTATTAATTGAAGTTTATGTTGATGATATTCTTTTTGGTAGTGATGATGACAGGTTAAGCCAGAAATTTGCAAAGGATATGCAGAATGAATTTGAAATGTCATTACTTGGAGAAATATCCTTCTTTCTAGGACTTCAGATACGTCAAAGCAACCAAGGAATTTTTATTTCTCAAACCAAGTATATCAGAGAAATGCTAAAGAGGTTCAAAATGGAAGATTGCAAACGAGTTATCACTCCCATGCAAACCAGTTGCAAGTTAAGTAAAGATTATGATTCAAAGTCTACAGATCAGAGGAGATACAGGTCAATGATTGGTAGCCTACTATATGTGACAACATCTAAACCAAATGTAATGCAGGCAGTTAGATAGGTGGCACGATTTCAAGCAGCACCAAAGGAATCACATGTATTAGCGGTGAAGAGGATTTTCAGATATCTCAAAGGAACAAAAGAGTTTGGATTATGATATCCAAAAGGAAAGGATATATCACGTATTTCCTACACAGCTGCAGATTGGGAAGGTTGTATTGATGACCGACGAAGCACTAGTGGAGAAACGTTCTACTTGGGTGAGTGTTTAGTATCATGGCTAAGCAAGAAACAATCATTAGTATCTTTATCTACAGCCGAGGCAGAGTATATTGCAACAAAAACATGTTGTACACAGGTTCTTTGGATGAAACAAACTCTGACAGATATACATGTTGAGTATAATGAGCCCATTCCAATCTATTGTGATAATACAAGTGCCATCAGTATCTCAAAGAACCCGGTGATGCACTCCAAGATGAATCACATTCCAATCAATTATCACTTTCTACGGGAACAAGTTGCACAAAATAACATCAGAGTTGAGTATGTGGGCACAAAAGAACAAGTGGCAGACATATTTACAAAACCACTTCCAAGGAAAACCTTTGAGTATCTTCGCCAGAGACTCGGAGTTATTTATACTCCAAAATGAAATCTTTTGAATGCTTATCTTATATGTCTTAGATGTACACGAGGAAGCACCATAAAGAGGACAGTCCAGTTAGGGGGAGCAGTCCCAGATGGAAAAATACCTTTGCTATTGATGACAAAGGGGGAGAGATTTATCAGATGCAGAGGACAGAGGCATTGTTCCAAGGGGAGCATGAGCAACATAACTTGAGTATTTCATGACATAATTTCAATATTGCATTAGAGTGTTTCCATCAATGCCAAAGGGGGATATTGTTGATTAAGGTTGGTTGTCATTGATGTCAATCCTTGAAGAAAGTTCGGTAGCACAAAGGTTTGGGTAATGGACCCAAGTTTGTTTGATGTATAATGGTATGAGTTTTAGTATATTTGAAGGTAATACTATTCTATATGGGTATTACATGTCATGCCATTTCCAGTGGTATGTGGAACATCACATAACTCCTCACGGTTAGAGATTCATGGCCATGTGAAGTTGGATAACCCTCATGAGTCATCTAGAAGCCCCAAAAGGTCAAAGTAGTCAAAGTGGTTTAAGAAATTTTTAGAAGGTAAATAATAAAGTGAAGTGATGAGTGTACTATAATTCAAAGTGAATACAAAATAAATTATTTAAATAATAAAGTTAATGGAGAAATTACTAAGCTAACAAGTCGTTAGAAGTGGGTTAGCCCTAAAATAAGGAAAGTGGTTTAAGATGGTTAGAAGGTAACCCCTTGAGGTAAAATGAAGTGATGAGTGTACTATAAGTCAAAGTGGATACAAAATAAATTATTTAAATAATAAATTTAATGGATAAATTAGTAATTGGACAAGTGGTTAGAAGTTGCTTAACCCTAAAATAAGGAAAGTGGGTTAAGATGGTTAAAAGGTAACCCCTTGAGGAAGCTATATGAAAGTATAAATAGGAGGCAAGACTCTCTAATTTTAAACACACTTGAGCATATTGAATATCTACAGGTGACTGAAGTAACCAAAGGATATCTAAGCCGAATTTCAGAGAGAAGGTGAAGTAAAGAAGGCCGAAATTCAAGGGAGGATAAATTCTTTTAATGATGCTTTTTAAGGTATGTTATTTACAGGTCATCTCCCCATTTTCACAATAATTTTTTTTCTAGAATGATTCAGACCTTGAAATTGATAGGCCATTGAGAAAACCTATCCAAGTAGCCAGAGTATGAATTTCAGCTTGTGGTTCATTGTATTTTTGGAGTTAAACTCTATGGAAAATAGGGTTTGTGGCTAGTCCTGAAACTAGTCTAAAACAACTGTTTTGAGTAAAAACGTCATAACTTCTTCATAATATATCCAAATTAGGTAAGACTAAATGTGTTGGTTAGAGTACAATCTGTAGCATTCTGTGTAAAATTTTTAGATCCATACAATAAATATTCCGTGCGGGGCACGCTCTACAAGCTCACTCTCTAGAATAAGCCATAATTCAACAAGGTATGCCATTTTTGCTATAACTCCTTTTCTAAGAGGTTCCAAGTAGTGAAACCTGGAGGAATTACACAAAACACACTGAAGAAAATTGTATACTATTTTCAGATCTTTATTCATTACAGATACATAGTTATGATTATTTCAATTTAGGGTTGTTGACTAATCCAAAACTAGTCATGTGAGACTAAAGAAAAGTTTGATGAAAATAATAGTCTCTTGTTGTTAAAGTTAAGGAAGGTTTGCAGGCATGTGATCATATACACCAGGTCTATTACAGAGTTACAAATTAGATTTGGATGATGAAATTGATGAGGGCTTTTGGTTGAGGTACATGTTGGGTACATGGTTGAGACAAGTAGTTGATGAGTTGGCACATACATGAGGTGTATAGTTGATGATCTTGGTACATCTTGATGAGTCATAGTTTATGAGTAGTTAATACATGATTGGTACATACTTAGTACATGGTTGGACGCACTTGTTTATGGTACAGGTTGATTATAGGTTGTCTGGTATAGGTTGGTGCATGGTTGATGCACTTGTTTATGGTACAGGTTGATTACAGGTTGTTTGGTACAGGTTGGTGCATGGTTGATGCACTTGTTCATGGTATAGGTTGATTACAAGTTGAGGTACAGGTTGATGCATGGTTGAAGCATGGTTCAAGTTTATTGGTACAGGTTGTTTGGTGCAGGTTTATATCGGTATATCTCACAGTGATAGTGTGACAGTGGTTCCATCATTCTACTTCTACTTCAAGGCGGTTGGACAAGGAAAGGACAGGTGGTTGTAGCCACCTTCTGGTTGTATCCGAAGATCATAGGGGGTTGTAGCCTCCTTCTGGTTGTAGCCAGAGAATTGAGGATTTGGAGCTTCCCTTAGGTTGTAGACTGCGAAACTAGGGGGTTGGAGCCTCCTTCCAATTGCAGCTGGAAAACAAAGGAAGTTGGTGCTTCCAATGAATGTAATTCTTTAATACATATAAGAAAAATCATTATGTGGTTTTCTTCCTCTTTTGGTTTCCACGTAAAACACTAGTGTATTGTGTATGTGTATGATTGTTCATTTGTTCATTGCTTGTTTACTCTACAGTTATTGGATGATAATGCTACATTGATATAACACTTGGATATATGGTTAAAAAGGATTAGATTGCTCTATTACTGATTCACCCCCCCTCTCAGAAATCCAACACTTTCATTTTATTGATATAGTATTTTTTTTTCCTTTTAATTATGGATTTGTATGTAATGATCTTATCGAGTTTTAAGGACTGATTAGAAGCATACCTAATGGATTTCCTAGAAATTTTACATTCTTTATCATACCAAGGGTTGGTCTTTCTATTTTTATTTTTACAGGACACCTCAAAAGAGAATTGGTTAATAGAAGTGGAAAGGATAGTTGTAAAATTATGATAAAGGTCTTCAATGTTGTCCTTATAAGTTATGATATGTAATTCACTATTTAAATCCTTTAAGAAAAGGTCAACTTTACTTTTTTCAAAGTGCAGTTGCTTTGGATTATCATAATTCTCTTCAATGGTGCTCCTATGCATGGAAAAGTTTAGAGTTATGCTTAAAGGTCTATGATCAGATTTGGGTTCATGGTCATTTAAAAGGTCAAAAGTTACTATTTGGTTTGAAACAGGGATATCAGATATCACATAATATACGACACTACTACCTAGTCCATGAATACAAGTCATCTGGTTGGAGTTTGACCACTTCATTACTCCATTGCAAATTATTAGGTCTTGAGCGTTGTAGAGCTTGACCAATTTAGTACCAAACGAATTCTCAACTAGGTCTTCAAAACTTCTTTTGTAGCTATTAGATAAAACAAGGTCCTCATCTAGCCATAAAGGATTATGGTTGATATCATTGCTTAAAAGAGTAGCTTGGTTAGTTGCAGTCCTAATATTAAAGTTTCCTAGCAGGAGGATATTACCTTCATATTTCAAACTATAAATATCTTTTTCTAAATTATTATAGGGACAATTGTTATCTAGATTGTTTTTCTTATAAAAAGTAGAATTAATAGGTGCAAAATAACAAATTTCTATATACATATTCTTAGCATTGGTGTTTGAAATTTATATCCAAATGTATTGATTGAGAGGGTCAATCTTATGAAGTTGAATGTGAGGAGAAATGGTCTTTCTAATTTAACAAGCCATGCCTACAATCCCTCTATGGTGGGACTTTTTGTTTCATACTGACCACAAGACAAAACCTTCTATGTTAGGGACCTTAGACTCTTCATGCTCACAAGTTTCAACTAGACAAATAATATCAATATCACTCGGTATCCAACTTATCTTAGGACCTTTGCGCCATGGAAATCCATGACAGTTCCAAAAAATGATCTCGAGTATCCCAAATTCCTATTTATTATTATCCTTCTGGTCTCTATCCCTAACAATAGCTTTTCATTTTCTAATTATTTCTTATTTTCCTTCTTTCCTAGCTTCTTTTACCTTTTGAACTTCCTTCCTTAATTCAACTTGGTCTTCGGGAATGAGGTCTTCATTTATAAATATTCCCGACCCTTTTAAGCTCGGATATTTACTAAGTACACTATATTTATGGTCATTACAACTTACTTTGACACGGATCAACTTATCTTTATGATCAATTGTTTTTCCTAGCCTCTTTGCTTCTATGAGGTAAGTTGTTTCAATTTGTGATTTATTTTTTAATTCTTCTTTTACTATTGCTAGCGTATCCTCCTCTTGTGGTTCTTTTATACCAAAAATTATGAGGTTCAAGGCTCTTTTATTACGCTCATGGTCCAGTTCGATTAACTTATTCATTTCCTCTTTGATAGGTTTGATATCCAATTTGTTTTCTAGATTACTGAGGGTCAAATTGCTGGTTAATTTTTCTTCTAGTTCTTTAATCATATCTCTCAAGTTGCGATTTTCTTCAACCTATCCTTCTTGGGTTGGTTGTTTTTGTTTTTCCATTTCTTAAATCCTCTTCAACCTCTCCTTCTTGGGTAGGTTGTTTTTGTTTTTCTATTTCTTAAATCATATCCTCCATTGTCTGCAATTGACTCTTGAACCCTAACAATGTATTCTCTATTTGAGTTTGAATAGCATTGCCTCTAGCTCTATTTGGAGTTTTACGTCTCTTTCTTCACTCCTTTTTTCTAATGATTCTAACTCTGTTTGGAGTTTGACATCTTGTTCTTCTCTCCTATTTTCTAATGATTCCATATAATCATAAAGGCTATCTAGGGTGACTTTGGAGGGACTCCCCTTGATAGAGACTTTTTGGAATAGGTGGTGGAGTGCTCATATTGAAAAGAAGAGAAAAAAAATAACAATTGTAATTTTGGATTGACTTTAAAAATGAAAAATATTTTTTTTAATTGATAATAATGATATTAATTATTATTTCTCAAATCAACTTTTACTTATTAAACTTAAAAAAAAAAAAGAGAGAGAGAGAGTATATTTTAATTATATTGAAATCTCTTTAATTTTCACAAGTTACTAAATTATACAAGTATCTTGAATGAAAGTAAAAACTAACTGATTTTAGTGTTCAACAAGTGGAAAAAGCCATAACTAAAAATTATTCAAAACAATAGATAATTATTATGGTTCACATCACCGAGAATAACCACAAATATTATTCTTGTTAAAAAAATAAAAACCACAGAAAAAGATTCTTTCCTTTCAAAACCGCAGAAAAGTATTCTTCCCTTTCAAAACCGCAAAGATATAATGTTAAAAATAAAATGCTTAGCATATTTTGAAGGTACCATAAAACATTTATAAATGGAAAAGTACTACCACAAATTAATTTCCACGCATTTTGCCTTTCAGACAAGGTGGCCCACCAACAGCTCCGCTGCGCCAAGCCTATCTCTTATCTCTTTCCATTTGGACATATGTGCACTGTATATGCTCTACAACAACTGGACACAATGAGGAAAAAGTGTAGAGAATGTATATGGACTGCAATTCCACCAACGTCCATTCAAGAAGACAAGATGATGACCCAAACAAAAAGGTATATTGAATGGATGCCACTCATGGGCTAAACAATTTTATTCAATGGAAACCAATCGCGGACTAGATGGTTAAAAAGATAGTTGAACCGAAAAAACAATTGAATGGACACCATTGTTCTTTGGGAGTACCTCACGGACAAGATGCTCAAACAGCTAGACCCAAAAATGTTGAAGGCAACGGGCGCGACACAGTTGATGGTCCGCTACTACGCCTTTAAACGCAAAACGCGTGGAAACATTTTGACCAGATAAACAAAGGCAACAATTTGTTTAATGGTCCTCCCGATGTTTAAGCAATCATAAACAAACAAGTGGTGAGGAGGTTAACGTGTAATACATGTGCAGACCATCGCCCATTTTTTATTTGTAAAAATAGATAGAGTAATAACATTTGTAACACATTGGTGAGTCAATAATTTAATCACATTTTGTTTGTTGTAGGTTTTCTTCATATATTATTATCTTCATTGACGTATCTATTTTATTTTTAATATATGTTATTAATAGTGTAAATTGAAAAGAGTAAGTATACTTTTTATATATTATAATTTTTTTAATATATATTATTAATTTTTTTATATATGTTACTAATAGTGTAAATTGAAAATGGAAAAGAGTAAGTACATTTTTAATATTTATATATTTTAATTTTTTTATAATATTTTAATATATATAATTAAGAATGTATATTGAAAAGAGTAAGTACGTTTTTTATATATTTTATATTTTTTTTAAATTGTTTTATTGTGTTTTCTATTCATAAATTTATTATTTACATTTAATATATTTTATGTACAAATTATATATCAATCCTGACCGTTGTAACGGCTATTGTGTAACCAATTTTGAAATGGATCAACGGCTAATTACGTCTCCCGCTCCCACCCGGGGGCCCAGATTGTACCGCTCGTTTACCCGCGCCGGTGATCGGACGGGCGTGACCCGGCCTTCCATCTCATCTGACGGCTACGCTGGACCCGGCCGTCGCTATCGATATTCAAGGCTGGGAAGTGCAAGTTGGTAAAATATGTCACTAGCGGACAAAATAAGCAAGCTATCTGTCAGCGATAGTGGCGGGCCGGCACTTGAGTGGTAATGCTGTTCCATGTCTCTACCTAGATATTTTGTTTGTGTTTTTGGTAAGCAGCTCTAAATTTTTTAAAGGTCCATGTCTCTACCTAGATATTTTGTTTGTGTTTTTGGTAAGCATCTCTAATTTTTTTAAAGGTCCTACTAGGGTCAATCTTCGTGGATGTGTTTTATAATAATAATGTTTTGGGAATTGAATCTTGTCTAAGGTCAATCTTCGTGGATGTGTTTTATAATAATAATGTTTTGGGAATTGAATCTTGTCTAAGGATGAAAAACTTTTTGCTTTTCATTATTGGATCCAATTTTTTTGGGTTGAAAATAACAATAATAATGTTGAGGGGCAATAGCTTGAATGGTTGGGAGGTAGGTTTCACACTTTTTCCACCTGGATTCAAATCCCATATAAGATATTTAGCCCATTGTGATAGGAGCCCCAGAGGATTGGGTTTATAGTGGTAGACAATCATATTTTTTCTAAGTTTTAAGTTCCTTACTAGACACTAGCTTGCGAGTCTAGGATTTATAGTGGTAAACAACAAATGTGGGCCTATCACCAATTTCCTTAGATCTATAATAATAATAATAATAATAATTTAATTTAAAAACATAGTTGAGTCAAACATCAAATTCAAATTGGTATACTACATCTCCTTTATTTGAGAAATAATAAACATAAAATTCATTAACATTAAAATTAAAAACATCAATTCATTAACATTAAAGTTAAATACATCTTAATCATATAAATTAAAATTAAATACATCTTAATAGTATAAATAAACTCTTAAATATTTAATATATCTAATTTTAAATAATTATTATTATTACTAATATACTTATTTTTCTTAATATATTTAATAGAGTGCATAAGTTTAAATTCACCATTCTATTTGATTTTATATTGATAATGTTTATAAATTCCCACAATGTTCTATTTGATGTTATATTGGTAATGTTTATAGATTTATGACTTGTTTTTAAACTCTATTGCTTTTATATTAAATTTACAATGTGAGTCATTTTATTTATAGTTTAATATTGAAGATGATAACTTTCAATGTTCATTTTATTTATGATTTAATATTGAAGATTATAACTTTGTGTATTAAAAGTTTTATTTGTGTTTTGATGGTTGAATATCTATTATTTTTTGAAAGGTGGAAATATGGTATTATAATTCATGAGACACCCGCCATATCATATTAATAACAACATTCCACTTTAATGAGATTAATAACTAGCCTTGCTAATAACAATGAAATCAATAACTGACTTTACACATACTTATTGAACGCACCCCACATCAAATGCACCCCACATCAGATAGGATCCATTTTTCCTTTTTTATTTCCTATTTAAACGTTAACATTAATTACATTGCAAACATTAAAATGTTTGCCCCACATCACATAAGATCCATTTTTCCTTTTTCATTTCCTATTTAAATGTTAACATTAATTACATTGCAAACATTAAGATGTTTGTAAATCTTTATTGTGCATATTTACCATGTCAAAATTAATGACAAAATAGACATGGACCATCTAAACAAATAAATTATACTTTTATCGTATTATTTCATTAAATATTCCAATTACTTTCACATTTATATCTTTCTTTGAAGTACAACTTATGAGACAACATTTTAACACTACACAACCCGTAAGATGATTACTATTTGATATCTTAAATTGATATCAAAAGTACTTTAAATATTGTATTGAGATATTTTGAAGGACCTAGATGTGATTGTCATATTTGGTTTGGGCTAAATTTTTTATTTTTTGGTAGGAATTAGGTGATATAAACCTGAACAAAATCTCTATTTTTTTGTTGTTTAAATTGTATTTCTGAATGTATAAATGGATTCAATTTGCTAAAAAATCTCTTAAACACTTCAATTATACAAACTTAACCACTTAAATTTGCAGATCCAACCATTCATCATCAAGTTTGAGATAAAATCAAATAGAAAAAATTATAAAAAAAAACTAAAAGATAGAATGTTTAGAATAAGCTTATATTTTAAAAGTATGATAAAACATTTATGAATCGAAACTTACTACCACAGATTAATTTCCACCCGTTTTGCCTTTGAGCCATGCTGGCCCACCAACAACCCTGACGCGCCAAGCTTATCTCTTATCGTCGTAGGTTAAAGATTCTACAAAATGAAGATTTTTTCAGGGGATATTTGCCCAAAATCCGGCGATAAATTGTTGGATTCGGAGATTTAAGTGATCGTTTCTGTAAAATCCGAGTGCCCTGAGAGTTTTTCAACATGCTGAATCCATTTTTGCATTCAAAAATGATTCTGAATAACAAAAAATAGTGATTCATATAAAGTTATATCGCCAGATTCTAGCGAAAAAAAACCATTTCATAGAACAACTAGCCAACATCATCTCTTATCTATTTGTGTGTGGAGTCAATACACGATACATTGTCGAGCATAGACTCACTGTATATGCTCTGCAAGAACTCGACAGAATGAGGAAAAAGTTAGAAAATGGATATGGACTACAATTCCACCACCATCCATTCAGAAGACAACATGCTCACAGCATAAGAGATGTACCCAACGAAAAAAAATGAATGGACACCACTGCTCGCTAGGAATACCTCACGACAAGATGTTTAAACAGCTGGGAATAATTTGGATAATAGAATAAGTTGCTCTTTGTTTTCAAAAACATATATGTATTAGAGAAAAACCGAAACGATAGTTTCTCATCAAAAATATTTTTAAATGGGCTTAATTAGGATCTTGTGACATCAAGTGTTTAAACAGTTGGGAATAATTTGGATAATAGAATAAGTTGCTCTTTGTTTTCAAAAACATATATGTATTAGAGAAAAACCGAAACGATAGCTTCTCATCAAAAAGATTTTTAAATGGGCTTAATTAGGATCTTGTGACATCAAGTGTACAAACAACTGGGAATAATTTGGATAATAGAATAAGTTGCTCTTTGTTTTCAAAAACATATATGTATTAGAGAAAAACCGAAACGATAGTTTCTCATCAAAAATATTTTTAAATGGGCTTAATTAGGATCTTTTGACATCAAGTGTACAAACAGCTGGGAATAATTTGGATAATAGAATAAGTTGCTCTTTGTTTTCAAAAACATATATGTATTAGAGAAAAACCGAAACGATAGTTTCTCATCAAAAATATTTTTAAATGGGCTTAATTAGGATCTTGTGACATCAAGTGTAGGATTTTTAAGTGTAAAAGAGTTCTTTTTTTTTCCCAAAAGTGAAATTTGCTCAAAATTATATTACATACAATTTTCTTTACATACTATCATTCATGTGTTACAATCATCCTCGAAGGACAAAGTGATTATATCAGATCACTTAAAAGGACACATCAAAAAGCCAAAAATTTGCAAGTTACAATATAACATGGCAGAAACTAAAATTTGCTTGGTTATTATAGTCATGATCTATCTGAGAATCAACAATAAAGTACCGCGACTTCAAAAAAGGACTATATTCGAGGCAGAAAACCTATGTAAGATTATCAATATATATTAAGGTACTGTATCGGCCTTGGTTCACCCAGATCCCATTGATAGTAGGATATCTTTCCTTCCTGTGCCTGGAGAGCTTCCTTGGATAGCTTGCCCGCTTCCTTATTAAATTCTCTGTATATATGAAAGAAACTTAGAGTCTGAAAATAATTGTAAAGTTCTTTGGTGCGTTTCTTCCAGCCCTCGAGAAAGCAGACGTCCAACTTTGCCTTGCCCTTCAACCAATCTATGATCACTTTAGAGTCACCTAAGGCTTGAAGCCTTCAGATATTTAGATGGATAGCTAAAGTTAGAGTAGCCCAAATGCCCATTAATTCAACCTTTGTATTTGAGCTTGTACCCACATTTAGACACCATCTATAAACCAAGTTATCTGATGTTTTAATAACACCTCCCGCTCCACAGGTTAATTTGTCACTGCTTGCTGCCCCATCAAAGAATGCCATGGTTGACCCTTCCTCCTAGTGTAAGAAGCAATCCTTTGTTAAGGATTTTGTATTAGATTTTTTGTTTGGATGGTAAAGTCCCAATATTTTAAATAATACAGACTGGATCAAGGGGGCCTTGTTTTCAAAAATACATAAAATTCTTTCAATCCACAGGCTCCAGCAAGTAATGGCCGCTAGTTCAGTAAGGACTGACCTATCACTTACCCAATGATAGAAACAATCCGCAATATCCTGTCCCTTCCAGTCACTTGTAAAATTCGACAGATATTTTAGCCAAAACCAAACCTTTGTTGTGAAGTTGCATTCTACAAACAAGTGATCAACATTTTCATAATTTGTTTTGCATAAAACACACTTCCTTGGTCCTTCCCATCCTCGTTTTTGAAGTTCTTCCCAAGTTAAAACCTTCCCGGAAATGGCCAGCCAAGAGAAAAGTTTTATTTTTAATTGGGTGTTCCATTTCCATATTTTTTGTTTCCAAAAAATTTCTTGATTATAATTTTTAGTAGAAACAGGGGTTGTATAAAAAAATTTAACAGTTGTGTTGCCCGAAGCATCCCCCCTGTCCACATAAGAATATCCTCAGTTGCGCCTAGTGAAACACCAATTGCGGTAAGGGTCTTTGTATAGTTGTCCCACTCCTCTGCAAGATCACCACGAAGACCTAAAGAAGTGCTATCTCTCTAGTAATCAGAACTGTCCTTTATAATACCAGGATTTTTTGCATCAATAAGGAATTTAATGTCCCTATTAATAAGAAAGTCCAAGAGATTTTCTGACAAGAGAGAATTTTCACGTAATCCTAGGATGAAATCTTTTCCAATGTTAATTTTATTTCCTTTGCCCGGTAGCCAACTGTGCCAATGATTTATCACACTTACCGTCTTTAGAAGGTTCCTCCAGATTCTAGAATGTGTGCTCTGTTCAAATTTTGCGGACCTGAACCACTTTGTCACATCTTGATGTTTTAAATATTTATCCAGCACAATGTTGTGCCAAATACCTTCACGGAATAGGGTGTTACAAAGAGTATTTGCCAGCATTACAATATTGAAAAGATTTAAATCTCGAATACCCCACCCTCCAAAGGCTTTTGGCCACGATAATACCTCCCATCTACACAAATGGATGTGACTCGAAGACAAATTTCCATTCCATAAAAACTTAAAGCATAATTTTCTGATCTGGGCTATCACAAATTTAGGAAGTAATTCTACCACCATCCAATATACTTCTTGACTTTCAAGAACCGATTTAAGTAGAATATACCTTCCTCCCAACGAGAGCCACCTGTAGCACCAGCTACCTATCTTTTTTTCAATTTTTGTTATCAACCAATTCCAATCAGCCACCCTTTGTGATCCTGTTTTCAACCAAAAACCCAGATATTTGAAACCGCAGCTTAGGGTCGTGAAGGTATATGGCAACAACAGTCTTAAAGGAAGTAGTTTAGCTTCATCCATCCCTTCATAATGCACCGATGTCTTTAAAGAATTTACCTGCAGGCCTGTGACTTTATAAAACAGATGTATTCGATCATCGATTTCCTTCCATTCTGAAAGATCCTCCTTTGTTAAAATCAAAACATCATCTACAAATAGCAGATGTAATATGTTTATCATATTCGAAACTTTAATACCTGTAAGATTATTCTCTAATTTACTTTTTTTAATAGCATACTGAGAGCCTCCATGACTAAGATGAAAATAAGTGGGGACAGGGGTCATCCCTGCCTTAGGTCCCTCTCACTTTTAAAAAAATATGTAACCTCCCCATTTAAGAGCACAGCATAGGACGATGAAGTAACACAACTCATAATCCACCTTACCATTTGAGAGTTAAATCCAACCTGATTAAGAACCAAGTGGAGAAAGTCCCAATCCACACAATCATATGCCTTGAACAAATCTAGTTTTAGAATCAAAGATTTGTTTCCTTTCTTTTTTTCTAGGCTATGTAGGCATTCAACGGCCGTTCCTAAGGCATCATGTATTCTTCTCCCTTCCAAGAATCCAAGTTGTTCTACAGACATCATTTGAGAAAGAAAAGGCTTTATCCTATTTGATATGATCTTTGAAATCAACTTGTAACAAAGGTTACAAAAGGACATTGGCCTAAAATACCTGAAAGTGGACAGATTGTTTTCTTTAGGTATTAAAGCCAAGAAGGTAGAATTTAGACTACCTGGAATATTCCCAAATTTCCTGGACTCCTCCACCATCTGAACCAGATCCTCACCAACTAAATAAAAAAAGTATGTGAAAAATTCCACTGTCCAGCCTTTAGGGCCAGAACTTTTGTCCCTTTAAAAATTGTTAAGAATGCCTTTTATTTCATCAATCGTAACAGGATTCAATAAGAGATCTATGTCCTCTGGTTGAACCATTCTCATATAGAGTTCGGTGAATTCAATTTTTTGCGGATTTAATAAATCTCCTCAAGCTTTATAAAACTTACCAAAATACTTTGTTGCCGCCAGCTTTAAATCTGCTTGTCCTTTAACCTGATTTCCATCATCATCAATTAGATCCCAAATGTGTTTATGGATGCGCCTCTGATTTGCGAATTTATGAAAGAAGCTCGTATTAGAGTCACCACTTTTGAGCCAAATCGCCTTGCTCCTCTGGCACCATTTTTCTTCATTATATTTCAGAATTTCATTTCTTTCTGTTTCCAATAAACCCAAACTAATTTCTTTTTCAATCATTGTGTTTCCGTCGACCGCCCAAATTAAATGTTCTTTGATCTATGCTTTCAGTGTATCTAATTGTTTGGATAACAGTTTTTCTTTAGTCCTTGCCCAAACCTTTGTGTGTTGTTTAAGGTCTTTTAATTTCCAGACTAGCCTGCGTTTATGACCTCCTTCCGAAAGGTATTTATCATCCTTCCAAACTTTATTAACCAAATATGAAAACTCAGGATCCATCAGCCATGAATGATTGAATTTGAAGGGATAATTCTTGCTAACAGGAACTAGATCCATCTGAAAAATGACAAGTGCATGATCCGATATATACGGATAGACCACCCATGACCGGTAAAAGTCCTTTGTGGTTACAAAACTATCAGATAAAATAACCCTATCCAATCTTTTAGCGATAGCCAAGGGTCCCTGTTGTCCATTCCTCCATGTAGGAACCAAGCGATCTGGGTGAATATCCACTAACTTCTTTGACTGAAACAATGCTTTGAGATGATCTGCCAAAGATACCGAGAAATTAGAACTTCCCCAAACCTCTTCAGCTAAAAGAGTAGTATTTAAGTCACCCACAATAATCAAGTTTCCTACTTCAAGAATACCACTGCCTGCTAACTTATCCCAAAAAGCCCGTTTTTCTGTGCAGGGCCCATACATATTGAGAAGTGAGAAACAACAATGAGTAGATAAACAACTTCCAGTCAATAGAATACCCCCGCAAGTCAGTGAGGGAAGTAAGTTATAAGAGTTAGGGTCCCAGGCCACTAACAAACCCCCTAAAGTACCTAGCGAACTGACTACACATGCGACCCAGGTCGGTCGAAAAACCTGTAAAAAAGCTCTAGCCTTGCAATCCTCCACAAGAGTTTCCTGTAAGAAAATTATTTCTGGACGAACATCATCCAACACTCATCAGAACGCAACGAATTTAAGGGAGCCCCCTATCCCTCGAATATTTAAAGAGAATAAAATCATTATTTTTCCCTTGCTAGGGCCTTCAACGCTCTAAGTGCCCCACTGTCAGCAGTGGAAGAGTTTTTGCCTTCAGAGAGAGTTAAACCCCCTTCCAATTTTTTTCACGAGATTCTGGTTTTTATGGGTGATATCTCAACACCAAGGCCATGGGACCACGCAAACTCCTTTCCCTTTCCATCAACATTATGTTTACACGAGGAAGCATGTTCCTCTTTCAGGATTTCAGACACAATTTCTTTCCCACGGAAAATTGGTATAGAGATGTGCGGCCCAAAATCCCCATCAGGTGGAATAAGATTGTCGAAAGTAGCCAGAAGGGCATCATCAACTATTTTTGACTCCCTACAATCATATATATTAGCTTCATAGTTTGATAGGGTCGGGGACGAAGAAACCAACTGAGAAGTGCGAGGAGAGGCCAAGGTTGACATTCCTAACGACGGATTAAAAGAGGGAGATGACCTATTGACAGTTGTCTCTAAAACCTTAGCCTGTCCCATGCAATCCTCAGTCCCCAGGTTTGAGGGTTTTAACAGAGAATATGACTTTGTCATCACACCTTTGGCAGAGTTCGAAAGGTGGATTGTATTGATAGTCGTATAGTCAAACCCCGAAGACTTATCCAGTAAGTCCCTTTCCCACAGAGATAAAGAATGACACAAGGAAGGGGAATAGTAAAGTAACTTACCCGAGAAAGTTTCCTGGAGATCTTCCATATGACTAGAATCCTTCTGAAAGCCAATGTCCGCCACCCCAAAAAGCTCTGCCTCCAAAGTGTTGTCCGAAATATTCCATTTTTCCAGCTCTTTGTCAGGTTCCTTCGGAAATGTTAGGCCTTCACAATCCCTTCTCAAATGACCAGTGCAGTGACATATATTACACCTAAAAGGTATCCCCATGATCCAGGTGGATATCGGTGGCCACCCACCTTTTCCAAATGGCTCAAAACAGTTTTCTAGCAATTTTGGCAATTTACTATTTTTAGCAGGTTTTAACTTCCGGGGCCATTTTGAGGGTCCAAATGAATGTTTTTCAAGATATAGGTTCTCAATGATAGCCGAAGGCATGATTGATCCCCAAAAATCAATCTCCTCGACGATACCTTTCCAACGAGCTATCACACACCTAAAACGGAGATCGTATCCAAAAGTTATGACCCTGGGAAGTTGATGTACTCACTTACCCAAACGGGGCCCACATGACTTTTGGCGCTTCATCTCCTAGGGTTAGGTTTTTGGATGTCTAGGATTTTTGGCATTCCTTCTTATTGT
>ML789080.1:508857-553039 GCA_009831015.1 Picea engelmannii | reverse complement strand
TCCAACAAGCTATCACACGCCTAAAATGGAGATCGTATGCAAAAGTTACGACCCCGGGAAGTTGATGTACTCACTTACCCAAACGGGGCCCACATGACTTTTGGCGCTTCATCTCCTAGGGTTAGGTTTTTGGATGTCTAGGATTTTTTGCATTCCTTCTTATTGTAAAAAATCCTTCAGAGCCTCATTGTAATCATCTTCTTGCAAATGCGAGTAACCGTCACATCTCTTCTCAGAGATAAGCTGCCACCATTCTATCGAGTCTTTCACTCTGTATTTTTACAGTCTCTGTACATTTCTTTCATTAATAGAAATCGTGTATTACTGTATATCTGTTTTTATGGTTGCATCTCTGATACATTTCTGTTATATTATTGAATATCTGTGATATCTCTGTGCATTTCTTTATTATATCTCCGATCTCATTTCGTGCCGAAAATAATCTGGATCACCCCATGTAGTCTAAATTCTAAATTTTCCTCTGGTCACACCACCAAATCTCAAGGGATTATGGTAAGCATCCGTGAATATCGACCTCCACCAAAATACGACCCACTTTCTTGTCGGCTGAAATGAGAGTCGTTCTGTCCACGGAGATGAAAGTACCTAAGGAGTCTCCAATGGCTCGTAAAGCCCCTTCATTCCAGAATTGGAGGGGAAGTCCAGGTAATAATACCCAGAGGTGGCATTTAGAGAAGTATTCTCTATTCAGTTCGAAAGATAAATTCCACCTTTTCAGCATTATACTACTCACCCCAAAATTCCACCGGAAAGATAACAGAGTTTATGAATCCTCAGGCGTTCTGCACAAGAAGCCTAGCCATCCTTTTTCCAGAAAAGTAAGCAAAGGAGTGTAGCCGATAACAGGGCTCCAAGTCTTTTCCATCCACTCTTGGATGGGTTCCTGCAAAAGGTAGTGATAGGATACTCGGCCTACTAGCCCACACAATTCCAAATTACAAGTTTCTTTTAAATGATATCTGACCCCATCATCAATTTTCTAGGAGCCCTGTTAGGTTTCCAGATCTTTCACCTTCTGCCAGAAGGTTTGGGAAACACCCAAACTGTAGTTTGGGTCGGAACGCCTGTAGTCTCTTGACACTATGAGAAATATTTCTTTGTCGACACAGAGTTCATATAGGGAGGAGTAGTGACACAAGCCGGTGAGCGTAAGGGACGAGGAATACAAGTTAAGTTATCCTGATTCAAAGGAGGATCAAGTGAAAAATTTATGTCATTTAAAGCCGGAGGATGGGGAAACTGCGAAGTAACCTTTGGAAAGGATGGAGGAATTAAATCTATGCCCTTCCCTCCAATCATTTTAGGGGGGGCCATAGGTAAACTGTCAGAAGGATTAAAGGGAACGGTAGAGTAAAACTAACAAAAACAAGACACCTAGATCACACTAACCATTGAGCTCCACCGGACCAGTTTCCAAAGATAGAAAAAAACAGAAGAGTTTGGATATAGGTTAAATAATCGGTGGGCATTAATATCCAGACTAAGGTTGCAGTAAGAAAATACAAATACGGGCCCAGGCTCAACTAACTCTCAAAAGACAAGGACCATAATCGAAACCAAACAAAGATAAATAAAAATAAAACTAAGCTAAGTGGGGAAGGCGAAAATCAATGGCCAGAGTATGCTTAGTTGTAGTCGATGGTCTACCTAAGAAACATAACTTCCATGATTCGACCGCCTTCCAGAAAAAATTCAAATTATCCTTCGGCTCTGGTTCCTCCATTTCCCGCTCTCCTGCTTACCCCTTATCGCTTGTGGCGTTTGAACTTTGTTCACTTAGTGCCTCTAAAAGAGCTCTTTCTTGAATGACTAACTTTTTCGAAGTGTAAAAAGAGAGTTATAATTTGTTTGGATAATAAATGGGTTAAAATATAAATGTTCTAAAATTTTAAGGTGTTTTGAACAATAATAAAAATAAATTCATTTCTTGAAACATAGTCAATTAGTCATGGCGTCACTAGTATTTGGAATATATATAATATTTTTTTTTTGGGTCGTTCTACGTTACCTATTGTGACTCAATGGAAAGTTCCTTAGCATCAAATGTTGTTTAGATTATAGTTGTCAACCCAAATACACATTGGTGCAACACATTGTTCATACCTGTCTAATATAGTGACTAGCGTGCTTGCTACTTGGACACGTTTCACTGAAAGCTTAAAACATAGAGGTTGAGGTTGCCAATGTCTTGTCTATAGACTCACAAGGATATCAACAAACATTGTTAGGGTCCCTCCCTATCTCCCCTGGTTAATGGAATACATTGTTACTTAATATAGTGAGAGTCATCTTTATTAAATAATGCTCCACAAGGTAGTAGTGTGTGAAAGCAATAAACGTAAGTGGCATCATTAAAGAAGGTCCACTAGTTAATGGTTGAGGCCTCATTCTGGAGGTCCACTAGGTGGTTAGGGTTTTGGTCAATTAGAAACTACATATAGTAGTAGAAGCTATGTAATAGGTTGTCTCATGGGCTTTACTCATGTTGGAGGTTTCCCCATCCAAGACAAAAATGAACACTGCATCTAGTTTTGAATAGCAATAAAAGTTTGTCTATCGTAGCTCTTTTCAATTCAGATTATGTTTATTTTCTTTCCACGTCTATATTTACTTCTATCTTGCTCTGTTTATTTGATTTCCACAGCTATATTCCATCTATTTTACTCTAAATATTCTATTTCAGCTAACAAGGAACACCAAAAATGGTATCAAAGCACTTTCTTGTGCCAACACACACTCTAGTTTTAGATACCTTTTTTTAGGCTAAAGACGTGTTCTAGCATCTTTAAATAACCTAGAGATCTATCATTCAACAGGTAAACCTACAGTTGGGGAAGACTACATGCAGAAGACACAAGAAACATCACTTGGTTGGACACCCTTGTAACCTCTGTTGGTACCCCTTTGAGTCGTATCGCACTAGATAGCACTTGTATATGGAATTTTCTTCCATCACATCAAGGAAAAAACCTTGTAGTGGAGATTTTTAGTGTTACAAATGTTAGGTTAAACTTGACTCGGTGAAAGATTCAAAGTTGTTAGGCTGAACATATGGTTTTGGTAGCCTACGGTTTTTAGAGCCCATGGATTGCATATAATGAAGCCTTTAAAAGGCTTAAGATACTCCATTGTAACGTGTCAAGAGTGGAGAGGTGAAGGCTCACTTGGTCGAAGCTAGGAGGTTGGTCGACTTGGTAGGGTTTGGTCAAGGGAAATAATAGGTCTATTATTGGTTAGTTTTTATCGTAAGGGTTTTCTAGGATAAATCTCATGTAATTTATGTGTGCATGTTCTTATGTTATTGGTAATTTTTTTCTCTCACACACTTTTTATTTCCTAAGAATTGGTATCAGAGTGAGGCAAACTTGGACTCTCTATCAAGAGTGGTTCGAGGAAGGAAATGCTAAGGAGGTGAATGTTGGTCCGCTGAGCCATTAGAGAGTTAGATCTTTGGTTGTTGTCATAAAGAGAAATATGAAATCCAAGAAAGGTTGCATGCAAAGGAGAAAGGTCGAGTCGTAAGGAAATAGGTTGAGCAATTAGTCCATGAAGAGAAACAAAATGAGTGGATCAAGACCAATAGAGAGAAGAATGCACGTGAAGTGTTTGACTAAATGCCTGAACGAGATGATCATGGATCGTTATGATGGGTTGTCATAGCCATGACGCTTCGTCAATATGTGCGAAGGAGAGAGGATGATGGCATAAGTGTCGAGATAGCAACAATGAAAAACAATTAATGGATTTAAATGTAAATGGGCATACCACTGTAAGACCTGATTAGGTATGCGTACCCCAGGTTTGGAATTTTCATTGGTAAAGTCTAAACATAGACGTAGGTGATAGGGGGGAGCATTCAGGATTCCCAGATACCCTGACTTTGAGGGAGGTTTGGATAGATTTGGTCATGGGAAACCCCATGTCAATTTAAAAGGGGGGAATGTTAGGTTAAACTTGACTCGATGAAAGAGTCAAAGTTATTAGGTCAACAATGGTGGTTTCAGGTACATGGTTTTGGTAGCTCGTGGTTTTAGAGCCTGTGGATTACATGAAAAAAGCCTTTAAAAGGTTGGTGATACTCCATTGTAAATGTGTCTAGAGTTGAGTGATGAAAGATCACTTGGTCAGGGCTAAGAGATTGGTCGGTTTCGTTGGGTTTGGCCAAGGGAAATAATAGATCTATTGTTGGTCATTTTTTTTTTGTAAGGGTTTTATAAGGTAAATATCGTGTGATTTATGTGTGTTGTTGCTATGTTATTGTTATTTTTCTCTCTTCCATGTTTTTATTTCCTAATAACTAGTATAGAGAAAGATTTTGGCTTCAGGGGGATGCCTTTGTTGCTAAGGGTTTGACTTGTTTTGGGCCTATGATATGCGTGGTCTAATGTCAATGCTACATAAGATGATGAAGAAAGATGGAGTGCCCCATCCCTTGGACCTAAGTGTTTAGAAATAATTTATTGATTTTATCTTCTCCGCTCAAGTTTGGGGATTTCAAGGGGGCCTTTCGCTAAGATTTACCGTGTGAAATGAGCACGGGTGAGAACAGTTGCAGGAGCTAGAGCTATATATGACCAAGGATTTTGGCAGCACAAAGAGAGCACTGGATGTGCGAAGGTGAGAGGATGGCAACATAAGTGTCAAGATAGCAACAATGATAAAATATTTATTATAATGGAGTTGAAAATGTTTATTGCATGCAAATGGGCATACGACTGTAAGACCCGGTTAGGAATGCCTACACCTGGTATAGGTGATGGGGGGGACATGTTGGATTCCCAAATACCCTGGTTATAAACTTTTAGGGGGGTAGGGACAAGAGGTGAGCGATGCAAACCCACTTATCTATTTGGATGGATTTGGTCAAGGAAAACCCCAAGTCGAGTTTAAAGGGAGAATGTTATGTTAAAATTGACTCGGTGAAAGAGTCAAAGTTATTAGGTCAACAGTGGCAGTTTCGAGCACATGGTTTTGGTAGCCTCTGGTTTATAGTTCCCATGGATTGCATGTAATGAAGCCTTTAAAAGGATTAGAATACTTCACTATAATGTGTCAAGAGCTGAGTGGTGGAGGCTCACTTGGCTAAGGCTAGGAGTTTGGTTAGCTTGGTCGGGTTTGACCAAGGACAATAATAGATCTATTGTTAGTTTGTTTTTCCAATAAGGGGTTTCTAGGGAAAATCTCGTGTGATTTATGTGTGCATGTTTCTATGTAATTCTTATTTTTATCTCTCTCACTTTTTTATTTCCTAATAAAAACAATATTAGGCAAAAGTTTCAAAAAAATCTCCACTACAACCTCCGCTATTCATATCATAGGTTTTAACAGATGAAAAAATTTGGGTAGGAAAAGTTTTTTTTTCCGATGCTCATATTGATAACATGCACCAATGTGTGTTCACGTAACATGCACTAATGCATACATAAACTTAAAATCACCGGTGCTCGTATACTTATTACGCACTGGTTTCATTTTTTTTTTTTCATATGTCGCACCGATGCTCCTATAAATATTACGCAATGAGTTGTCCTTTTTTTGTTTTATGGCACATCGATACTCATATAATTTGTATGCATCGATGCCTATATTACCAAGTGCACTAGAGGGAAGTGAAATTTTGAACATTTGAGGTGAGATGGCAGTGTCATTCTTTGTTACTAAGCATTGGTACATATATTATATCTAAAGTACCAGTTGTATTGTAATTATGTGAACCGTAATATTTTGAAACGATAAATATAATCATATGTTATGTTCTTTAAAGTAACGATGTGTTTTCACAATTTTTAGCATTTGATATAATGATTGCATTAATGTGTTATCCAACAAATTTCACCTTTGTTATTTATAACAATGTAAATCATCCATATATTAATTAATCAACAATGCAACATTTTACAACATTAGACGATGCAATAAAATGATAAACCCATTTTATTATATATGATTAAGAGACCCTTAAGTAAGGCTGAAAACTCAAGTACTCAAAAACGTTATGATCAACAATTTTCTTCCTCATCATCCTGTCTTATGTGCTGAATGGGTTCCATTTTTTTTCCTTTTTGCAATAAATCAATTGAAAACTATTATTTCATGTGATAATTAAATTTGATGTACATAAAATAATAAATCAATGATTACATACCTCTAATGCACGTTGTTGTTGGGATGACTCCTCCAGCGATGCAATTATGTTCATTTCTTTTACCACCTCTTTGTACACTTTTTTAAACATCCCTACCGACATGTATTGGTTTTCCCCTCGTTTGTCCCTTGGGATTTGCATAATCTTCTTGAAAAATGAAAAGCACAATAATTTATTTTTTTAAATCGACATGAAAGTAAATATAGCAAACAAAATTAATTTGGTAATTTTTAGGACATATTATAGAAAAACATGTTTAGTAATAATACTTTTTAAATGATTCATTTTTGTTATTGCAAGTCTCACGGGTCTTGTTGACCATTGCTTTGAAAATGATTCATGTAGTTTATATATAACCTTATTCTTGGAGTCATTGGGTTGATTTTTGTATTGTAAGTGGAAAGTACGTCTATATGTTTTTTCCACTATATCCCTAATAGTTTTGTAAAAAACATTTCCCCTCTCGTTAAATTACAACACCACTCTAGATGAACTGAGGACCAAGTCATCATCATTTACATCCTTCATAATTTTTATATTCTTAGGACAACATTACATTCCCTAGCTATCCATCTCTGCACAACATTAAAAAAATGTGAAATCAAGTTTTAAAAACATGTTAGCGATTAATGTTAAGAAATTTATTTTTGGTAAAAAGTCAAAGAAAAACTTCATGTTGATTACCTTTTGATCCACCTAAATCCTCTCTTTGCAACATTTCCATAAAAATTTTATTCTCTTTTACACTTAGATTGTGAACAATCTTATTGAGTTTCTTCAAGTTTTTTCTCTGCATGACACGTCTTAACCAGTGCATATCATTAATTTAAACCTATAGATAATTCACATATATTAAATTTTTAGTAAAACTTAAAGAAATTGTCTTTTTTTCTTATTGGGATGAGCTACCGTCATGCTCAATGCAATAAATTGTTTTCCTTGAACTTCTATCGACCATCTTCTATAAAAAAAAATCCAAGAATCATCAGATATATAAATTATGAAATGTTTTTTACCAAATAATATTTCAATGTATATAATAAAATAATATGCACTGGTGCATTAAACATATTTATACGCATTAGTATATGATTATCGTGTTGTTTTGAAATCAAAAAATGTTTTTTTTTAAATTGTTATATTCACGTGGTGCTCTATGAAGTAATAGAAGCATTGATGTCTCATTATTGTTTATTGTGCATCACTGAACCTATGAACAAATTTAAAACATGATGCTTTTAGTATTAAAAACAATGTTATTTACATTTTAAACTCAACGATGTTATTGATAGGAACATGCACATCGATGCACTATTTCTATACAATGTGCACCGCTAACCATGAAAGCATTTTTTAAAAGACAACTGACGACAACATGGTTCATAATCCAATGCAATGAGTGGTCTCATTACAACATATACTAAATGCCTCATATACAAGTAAAGAAACCCTATAAAAATATATTGCTTAAAAAAAATCTCGTTGTGAAATATAGAGAGGGTAACCAAGAGAAACAACAAGAAAGTTAGGGCTTCCAATACCGAAGGTAACTATGAAACACTTTTATTTTTGTAAGAATGTACTAAAAATTGTTTGAATCAAATAGGGGAAATATCAATATGATCAATAGAATGAAATCACATACCTGAAATTTCTCCTCTGTAGATTTGTATGTAACCTAAGGTGATCCCTTACAAATTTAGCTTTTCAAAAAAATCTACACACTCCAAATTCTTTGTTGGTAAATCTCTCTTGCACAAATCTCCCCTCTAATTTTTTGCAAAATAATGAAATAAGAATTAAGGTTTTCATTTATAAACACATACATTTAGAAAATTGAAATTCCCGCTCATTTTTTCACTGTATATTTCGACGCATTGATGATAAACGCGTGTTTTTTTTTTTGCAACTTACTTTTTCGGTGCGCTATATAGTTTAAAGCGAGTAAAAAATTTAATTGACAAAATACAAATGCAAACCTCCGCAATTAAAATATTGTGGAGGCAAAAATGGAGGTCAATCTTCGATGCCTCTCATAATTTAGCACACCAACACATTGTGTATATACAAATGCACTAGTGTGTCATAAAATAATTAAGTGCACCGATAACTTTTAAAATTCATTTGAAATTATGTTTGAAGTTAGATTGTTCTATGCTTCCCAAACCTTCTCTTAAGAATTTATTCATGTATTGATGATGGTTTCGGCTTAAATGCAAAAAAAATAAAAACATTATAATATCAAATGACCAATTCTTCATATTCCAACTCATTCCATATAGTTGCAAGTTCTTCAAGTTCTCCACCACTGTTTGCAGTAAGTCTATATATATATATATATATATATATATATATATATATATATATATATATATATATATATATATATATATATATATATATATATATATATATATATATATATATATATATATAATTCATTTATCTGATCGAATTTATGTTATTTATGCATGGGCATTTGAATAATTTTTCATTGAATTTTGTAGGATCGTGATTCGAGATCGAGTTCAGATACACAAGATATTCCACCATTCTAAAAATGTCGCAAGTTCTTATCAAGAGACAGATATCATAGGAAGATGCTTGATGAAAGTGGACAACTGCTTATCTTGCCAAATGTGACATGTCATCTTACAACAACCAACCTGAGTCAATGGTATTACACCATGAATTGGATCTTTTTTATGACACCCCAATAGTATGTGGTTGTTCAAAATGTAAAGGGTTGAAGGAGAACCCTCGACNTGCTTATCTTGCCAAATGTGACATGTCATCTTACAACAACCAACCTGAGTCAATGGTATTACACCATGAATTGGATCTTTTTTATGACACCCCAATAGTATGTGGTTGTTCAAAATGTAAAGGGTTGAAGGAGAACCCTCGACATGTCACATTGTCCCATTATATTTCTACCCAAAGTTGACGGTCTAATACCTCCCATTGCAATCAGTAATCCAATAGGTGATATAGAAAAGACACGTAGGAACACTTCCATATGCTTCTTTGATTCCACAGCAAGCCAAACCTGTGAAGCACATCGTACGATTTTTTTTTAAATGTAAAAAAGGCCAAATTTAAGCCCAAATTTAAATTTTAATCGGATGAAATTGAAAATAAGAAGGTAACAAAAAATTTACCTAGTCTCTTCTCGCATGATGAGACTTAGTTTTACCGTAGAGAAAAAATGAAAATGTGCACTATTTTCCAAAATTTGAAAATGAATGGAATCTATCGGTAAAGCTATCGAACTGAGGGAGCAACATTGTAGAGCACTGCAAACGGGGTGGGCATAGAAGGAGTGTGAGCATTGGTGCTTGAGTGAGTGGTTGGAAGCATAGAAGGAAATGTGATAATAAAATTTAGTTTGGTAAAAAAAATTATTTTACCCTAACATAATGCACCTGACAATAAGACGCATCAGAATGCACTAGTACACTTTATTTATTTTACCCTATTGTGTTGTGCCATATAGTAAGATGCACCGATGCGTGGTAGTATGAGTAATGCACTTATTGGATTTTTGGTTATATGTTAAAAATATTCGAATCTATAGTACTATTAAGCGCACCATTATTATTGTTTGGTGTGCCACTATTGTGTATGCACCGATGTGGTTAGGTTTTCTCAATGCATTAGAATTTTTTTTTTTTTTTTTTTTATTTATTTATTTTTTTATTTTTTTTTTGAATAACCAATTGTTCTAACCTATTCTCATTCGTCCTTCATATGTGCACCAATTCCCTTAATTTAGTGTGGAGTACCGATATGCATTTTATTTTATTTTTTTAATTAAAAATTATATTTTAGCATTTTATATTAATAATGGTTATCAGTGTGCCTTATTAGTTAAACACTGGGGCATTATGTTTGTGAGTGCACCAGTGCATTTGTTAGATTTCAGTGCACCAATGTAAAAACCCCCACAAAAACCTCCATCCACCTGCCTTTGCTAACAAACTCTGCTATGAATAGAGAAGGGATGCATTTTTCAAAGAGGTTCCCTAAAAACCTACGCTACAAGGTGTTGTCCTTGTAGTACATGTACCTTCAGGTATATTAGAAGCTCCCTATGTGCACATGAAACCAACCTTACATTATCTTATCAACCATCCTATTGCTATAGTACACCGAGAACAACAATCGAGGAGATCACTCTCACATACTAGGGAATCAGGTAGTATGGTTAAGGGTACAATCTATCCTCATTAATTGGTGCCATGAAAGATTTGACTGAGTGTTATTGTTCAAACTTGTAATACCCTAGGTTAATCCTTAGTGTAATTGTACATATGTTTTATAGGCTGGTGAACCAAGATATTATAGGACAAAGTGCCTATGTGATTATTAGGATGGAGAGCTTGGATTGCTAAAAGGCCAGCATGCCTATTATTGTAATATGTAAACACTCATACTGTTAATAAAATACATCACTGCTACATACCAAACCAACAAGAGAGATGGGGGGATAAAATCCACTAGGAAGGGAAAGGGGAGATAAGAGTCTAGGAAAGGGATAAGCTAAGGGGGATCAAGCCCAATAAAATATTGTATTAATATTCCTTAAAGCTAAAGTTATGGATATGAATATATCCTAAGTTTCTTAAGTGGGGACAAGTGCATTCATTGAGTGCCATGTGTCATAAAAGGTACATGCATTTATAAGATGGACATTTAGTGTATTTCTCAGCATTTCTGGATGAGGATTCCATCATTCTCTCCTATCATCCCTGGTACACTATGATTTCCATTGCAGTACATGTACTTGATATGGTTTATGCTAAAGAGGTAGGTTGTCAGGCCCATGGTCGAAGAGGTGGGTTGTCAGGCTCATGGTCAAAGAAGCAGGTTGTCAGGCTCTGTTGGCATAGGGGAAGACTCAGGGTTCAACGCTACAACAACGCACCAACAAAACCCTAACTACTGGCCCTTTCGAAAACACCTGCGAAGCAGGTGAAGTCTCACCCGAGGTAGAGGCAGGGGTGGTTGCAGGACTCAAGTGATTGCAACCTTATCTGGGACATAGATTTGTGATTAAAACACTTAAACAAGCACTTAGCAGATATCAATCATTAGTATTTAATCCTTATTCACATCACAGGTCAAAACCCTAATTACAAAACAATGCAGTATTCAACTAGGTCTAACACATAAGAGAACTTAGCACATATGAATAGATCATATCTACATTCATCTACATTACCAAGCACTAAGCATCCATAAGATTAGCTAACATACATAAAGAGATAAGCACTAAGAATAAATCACATCAGTAAATTAAAGCACAAAGCAGCCATGACACAACATATACATGGTTCACCCCAGCCCGGGGCTACGCCCACCAACTCTTCTGCTTATTTATTATCTTTTGTCAATCTTCTTACATGCACAAAGCATCAAGACTAACTCCACATAGGACAGGATATATGCGCGCGCCTCACCAGATCCTCCTTCCCTGAGTTAGGTCAAGGCACAAAGCTTTCTTACAATCTGTTACACGAAGCCTCTTACAAATTACTTGCACTTAGCTCTGCAAGTCTTAACACACAGTATGCACAAAGCCTCTAGATCCGCACTAAGTCGATTCTACTAGGTCTAGTATGTCTTACATCGCCTAGGTATCTATTTATACATTACAAAATGGGCCTAAATATGGGTAAACCCATGGGGCGACATCCCCATACCCGTTACATAGACCCAAAACCCAAAAAGTACACAAAAGGTGGCGAGATCCCACGATCTCCGCTTCGCCTGGCACTCCAACTTCGACCATCATGTTGAAGTCCCAAAGTGGTCAAAACACGACCAAGGTTCTCCAAAATTTGGTCGAGGGCCAACATGCACCCAACACTCACCTGTGACACGTCCTGAGTCACTTTGATCTTGGTAGCTCTACCTCAAAAGCCTCGATCTTGGCTCGAGTTGCTTCCACCTACTTCTTTGCCAGGGTCTCTTGTTCAACGAACTCTTGAATAACTACCTCGTTCATAGGTTCCTCTAAGCGTTGTTCTACTGAAGTGACTATTTGTTCCAGCTCTACTCCTCATCCTTCAATCTCTTCAAACAATAGGCAAGCTGCATCCTGGACTGGATGGAGCTTCTGAGTTACTTCCATGACTCTGCTTTGTATGGTATGGACCTGTTGTTGAGCTGTGAGTTGTTCTTGGGATCTTTTCATCCTTTCAATTGCTGATAGGAGTTTCAACTGCACTTGTACTTCTGCTGCTTGTTGCTTTGCTTCCTGGAGCTGTGACTCTAGTGTCTTCAGTTCAGGGTCCTCGGTCAGTCGCTCATAAATATGCACACTGTGACTGCTTATCTATTTACATTCCACGGCTAATTCTTTGATCCTTTCAACTGTGCTCCAGGCAGTTACTTCTCTCTGGTCTCACACTTCCTGTGGAGTGCTTGGCACTGTTTGTAAATCTAGTTCTGCGACTCTCTGTCGAAGCTATTGAATGGGTTCAAAAAGTTTTGCCACTTGATTTTCTACTGGGTTTTCCTCCATTTTCTCTAAGCCTGTCACAGAGCGAAGTTCTTTGTTGACTGTTTCTTTAACTCTGGCCTGCTCCGTGAGGAGTTGTTCTTTCTCCTATTGGATTTGCGCTCTATCCTCTATGAACTTCACTTGAAGGGTGTCTTTTTCCCGTTTCACAACTCGGTGTTGCTCTATGACTTCCTCTTGTACTTGTTTCAGGGCCTCTGTGGCTTGCTCTTTTTCCTCTTGGAAATGATGAAGGTGAGCTTCAGTCGCATCTACGATTCTGCATAGTTGGGCAGGCTCATCTCCTAGCTCCATTCCTTCTGATAGAAGTGGTGCAATAGACACTGCATGGCTCGAATACAGGGCCTTTTGTACCCCTTTGAGTTCTACCTCGACTTGGTCATACATGGTCTCTTGTTTTGCTTCCATTTTCTGCAAAATCTCCTCCAAGGCATCTGATATAGCTGCAATGATGAATTCGAAGTCATCAATTGTGAGCACATTCCACGACTTCATTCTATTCGCGCAACTCTTCTTTCTAGATGAGGGTTTATGTGGAGAAACCTTTCTTTTCTTGGAGGTTTTAGTCTCATCAATGGGATTTCTATGTGGTGTTACTTCACTTTGCTTCTTCTTATCTTCTTTTCCTTTGTTCTCTTCTTTATCCACTTCATCATCTCCTCCTTTGCTAGGTGAATCAGATGTAGTATTTTTTGATGTGATCTGTATTTCCTGTACATCTTGATTCTTTTTCTTTCTGCTACTACTAGGTGCATCATACTCCTCGCGAGTAACCACCAAATTTCCAATAAGGTCGGGGTCGGACAGTTCTGCATGGTCGACTGGTATAAGGAACCTTGTGGTCCATTCCTTAGTGATTTCTTCCAGGTCCTCTTCTTTGAGCTTGTAGTAGGAATAAAGATCTTCTTTTCTTTCATTGGTGCACGCAGTGATATAAATGAAGTGCTTATCTGCATGAAAATTCATAAGAGGCCTGAACCTATCCAGGGTGTTCGGTGTCATACAAGGAACGGAATCAATAGCCCTCTTCAATTGCAAGTAGTAGGTATGGAATACTACGTTTGACTGCCATTGTTTCCCCATATCACTCAAATACCATAGCGTGGTGAACTTCGCAGCAAGAGGCTTAGACAGCTCAATGTCAGGGAAGGTCGCACCTTCCGACATCTCCCAAGTAGTAAACGTGATGAGGATCAACATCCAGCTAAAATGGAACTCATAGCCCTGATCTTGAGCTTTGCGGCAATCCACTTCTAACTGGTTGACTAAGTAACTATCCTAGTTCATCTGGAGTCCTTCCACGCATTTTCCAGCGAGGTCAATGACAAACCCTGTGACTTGCGTGGGTCTGTTCTTTCTTACTAGATTTCCTGCAATCAAATGGCATGCCAGGTGCACTGCGCCATCCTGGATGGAGGCTACCTTGTAGCCTCACGTCCTATTTTCTACATCGTCGTAAGTGTCTTTAATCTTTTTTGCCAGGGCGCGGTCTGCATCCTTCCCTGGGTAAAAGTTATGCGGGTTTGGTCCCTGCATGCTCAATCCAATGATCCTATGGATCAGTGCCATATCGACGGTGATACGCTTGTCCAACCATAGATAACCACCATGGAAGCATGGCAACAGGAGCTTAACGCACGCGTTAACTTCTTGGTGCCTTCCAAAATGTGGTATCTTCATCATGTTCAAAATAGTGAACCTCGCGATGTTCATAATCCATTGTTGGGGGACGATCTTCGAATTCTTCCCCTTCGTCTTGGTCAGATATCTGTGAGGCATGAGCATGCCATAGCTCTTGTGGTCTCCTAGATAATAATCGTTAATCTTCAAGGTCGGGATCCTCTCTAGCTGCGCTCTGACTGCCTGTATTACCTTCGAGAGGTACGTAGTGATAACTGTGTAGTCGAAGTCCCTCGGGATACTGTCACAACTCATTACACCGACTAGGGGTGGGATGTAGTCAGGTAGGATAGACAAGAGTAACTTCACATTCTCCAAGTCATCTTGATGCTTGGTTCTTTTCTCGGTCGTAGCTCGGGATGGTCAAGATCCACGAGCAGTCGATGGAGAGGCTTGCACTCTTCGTGTTGATGAATCTTGTATGCCTATAGACATGACCTTCTCAGCCATGAGGTCAATGAGTATCTCCTTTATAGACTCTTCTACTGCGCTAAGTTCTTCGGACATACACTCTCATGGATGAATATCTCGGGTTGGTGATCAAACACTCAATGAAATCAGATCTATGGTGAAGTCACAATAAACACTGCGTGAAAGAAACTGGTTCTCTAGGGGCTCCAATAATCACAAATGGAAAAAGTGTTCATGGTGGGACATGCGTTAGACTGAAATAGGCAACGAAGTAACAGACTCTTCCAATGGGTGGGGATGCCTCGATCAATGCGATTTCAACTGTTACAGCGTGGTCCCAACGGTCCAATGGCGAGATTTTGGTCCATAACTTCTTTTCTAGCCATTCTGGAGCATGTTTCTAATGGTCAGGATGCCTCCAACGATCATATTGCTTCGCCATGGCGAAGTGCCAATGTGCACTGTACTGGGAACCTTCCTTTTGCAAAACCTTCTCTGGAACTTCCTATAATTTTTCTAACTTTTCTTTCTTCTTGCTGATCTTTCTAGCCTTCTTCCCTGTAATCTGAGTTACTGGGTTCCTCTTTCCATTCTGATTCTTATCTTCTCTTGTCATAGTAACTTCACGTTGCTGAAAATCTTTCATAGGGTTCAAAGGTAATACTTCTTCTTTTATTGTCTTTGGGGTAGATGCTCTACTCTCATGCATGGATAGATTCTTTGAGTCTTCTTGCGTTATTTCTACTTTGACAACTAGGTCGCCATCCCTAAGTTGCTTCAACTTGTCCTTCTGTTCTTCTATTAAGCGCTCTATTCTTCTAGTTATGAAATCCTTTAATTCTTGCTTTTTCTGTTCTATATCTTCTTCTTCTTCTTTCCTTCGGATATGATCCTTCTCAATCCAAGTCTTTCCCAACAGAACTGGAAAAGGGGTGTTGTTCTCAACAAACTTAATAACCTCGAATTCTTCTTCTGTCAATGTTCCATGAGCAATCATAGGTATATGAGTAAGTCTTCCACATAGGGTTATCATCTTTCCTTTAAAAAATATTATTCCTCCCAATGAAGGAACCATAGCAGGCTTTCCTAAGATTTCCCAAGTTCTTTATGTCATAATGTTCACCTGTGTTTCTTCATCCAAAGTACAGTCTATGTCGAAGTCTCCTATTCTTTCTTCTATTTTCTCTTTATCTTTCATGATCTCTGATAAACTGTCATCTTTATGCTCATTCATTATTTCTTTTATCTGCAATAAGATAGCCTCTGATTCTTTCTAGTTCTGTGGTATATTCTTATCTTCTTGACCTTCTTCAAGGTTTTCTTGTTCCATATTCATGTTTTCAACTTTGGCAATGATTCTAGGGCAATCCAAAACTGCATGTCCAGTAGCTTTACAACAGAGGCAAACTTGACCTCTACCAGGGCATTCCTTAGCAAGATGTCCCGGTCTCCTACAACTATAACAAAGAGTCAATCCTCTCTTTTTCTTAAATGATCCCCAACCATTCCTGTACTACGCACTGGGATCACAGTGATGTACCCATGAAAAAATATTTCTAGGATCCTGCATCCACTTGTTAGTCCAACAATTTTTTCTATGCATAGGAATAACATATCTTTCACTATTTCTATCAGATCTATTCATATCAAATCTTCTTTCTTCTATCTGTGCCCTAGTTTTCAGACTAGGACAAAATCTATCAAACATACCTAGATCCATTCTTTCGAAGTAAAAATTTCCACTTATATTACCTTTATCAGGGCACAAAGCTTTATGATCTTACCTCTTTTCTTCAGATTGAGCTTCTCTTTTTAGCACAAAGCTTTCAAAGTCAAACAGACTACTGCGCACTACAACAACAAATCTTCATACAGAAATTCACAAATCAAGTAGACCTCTGTGCACTATAGCGACAGATCTACGCACTGAGCTTTCTTTTCTTCAGTTCCCAGCAGTCACAATTTCAGGTCCCGGCAACAGAACCATTTGTTGGCATAGGGGTAGACCCGAGGTTCAACGCTACAACAACACACCAATAAAACCCTAACTACCGACCCTTTTGGAAACACCTACGAAGCAGATGAAGTCTAACCCTAGGTAGAGGCAGGGGTGGTTGCAGGACTCAAGTGTCTGCAACCTTAGCTAGGACACAGATCTGTGATTACAACACTTAAACAAGCACTTAGAAGATATCAATCATTAGTATTTAATCCTTATTCACATCGCAGGTCAAAACCCTAATTACAGAACAACGCAATATTCAACTAGGTCTAACACATCAGAGCACTTAGCACATATGAATAGATCATATCTACATTCATCTACATCACCAAGCACTTAGCACATATGAATAGATCAGATCTACATTCATCTACATTACCAAGCACTAAGCATTCATAAGATTAGCTAACATACATAAAGATCTAAGCAGTAAGCATAAACCACATCAGTAACTTAAAGCACAAAGAAGCCATGACACAACATATACGTGGTTCACCTCCAGCCTGGGGCTACGTCCACCAAATCTTCTTCTTCTTTATTATCTTCTGTCAATCTTATTACATTCACAAAGCGTCAGGACCAACTCCAAATAGGACAAGAGATATGCGCACACCTCGCTAGATCCTCCTTCCCTGAGTTAGGTCAAGGAACAAAGCCTTCTTACAATCTGTTACACAAAGCCTCTTACAAATTGCTTGCACTTAGCTCTGCAAGTCTTAACACACAATATGCACAAAGCCTCTAGATCAACACTAAGTCGATTCTACTAGGTCTAGTATGTCTTACATCACCTAGGTATCTATTTATACATTACAAAATGGGCCTAAACATGGGTAAACCCATGGGCCAACATCCCCATACCCGTTATATAGACCCAAAACCCAAAAAGTCCACAAAAGGTGGCAAGATCCCGCGATATCGACTTCGCCTGGTGCTCCGACTTTGACCAACATGTCGAAGTCCCAAAGTGGTCAAAACACGACCAAGGTTATCCAAAATTTGGTCAAGGGCCAACAGGCTCATGAGCATGCTCTCCAAGTGAGAGAACTACTGGGACTTAATTTCCAAGGTGCCAAGATGTAGCTACATGGATCTGAGACTCCCTGTCCGGCCTATTGTTGAAGCATCGAAAGGGAAGTGGGGTATCCGAAGGAATGTTGAGAAGATAAGGGGAACACTTCCTGGGGTGGGACATGCATGTGGGGGATGAGGGATTGTAGGCTGGTTGCTAGAGTTGGCATCTGACTCTAAGAATTGTTTTTGATCGACATAACTTAGACTGGCTTAGAAATTCCTTTGCCTAGGTAGAGTTTAGCCCCAGCTCGGGGGTGACCCACTACTAAGATTATGAGCAGTGTGGTCTATGGCTAGGAGGAATGTGGAAGGTCTTCATGTAGTTGGTGTTTATTTCATGAGATAAGTGTCTATCATGTGCTTATTTCAATTACTGTGTGTGTAATTGTGAGTTTTCTATTATGGAATATTTGTTATTAATTCTATGTATGAATTGTTGTTGTTGTGTGTTGTTTTTATTCCACATAACTATGTTCATATGCAGAGAATATATTTAATTAAATGGTATAAGAGGATATTTGTTGAGTTTCTCATAATGGGGACATTACAGAGCATATCTATAAATTTAATGGTATCAGAGTGATAATTGGGAGAGTTTTGTGTGGCGTGGCTAGCCTTGGTGGTTGGGGACGTTACAAAGTGGTATCAGAGCTCCAATTTTCAACACTGAGCTTGCATGGACCCAATTAATAGAGTGCAGGGTGAAATGTTTTTGAAATGTAGTTGCAAAGGATGTCTGCAATTTATTTTTTGAAATTACAATAGTGAAATTGAGAGGAATTTCACAAGTAGGTTAGGGAAATTTAACTAGAGAATGGAAATTTTCAAATTTTATTGGTAGAATGAACAAATTCGGGTTCGTAGATGGCCGATAGATGGTCTAGTTTTGAGTTACAGTGTTTTCATGGTGAAATCAGGAGCAACTGGGTGAAATTGGGCGAAAGCCCCAATTTCTGTTGTTAAATTCAGGTGGAATTTGGGAAATTTAGTCTAGGGATGAGATATTCCTGATTTATAATATTTGTCTGAACAAATTCAGACTTGTAATTGGTCAAATTTGAATTTACAGTAAGGCCATGGCAGACTGGGAAAAAATTGGTTAAATATATTTCCAATTAGTGGGTGAATTGAATGGAATCCATTCTAGGAATATCAACCAGTGGTGCACAAGAGAAATTGATGACTACAATGTTTGAATGAGTGTTTATTAGGATGAATTGGCCTAAATTTTGGAAGTTGCAGCGCGCCATGGTGAAATTAAGCGAAATTAGGAGAAATTGGGCAAAAGCCCCAATTTCCACAGACAAATTCATGAGGATTTCGATGCACATGAATCAAATTACAGGTACAAGGGTTGAATTTGTATGAAAAAGAACTAAATTGGTTCAATTGATCTTGGTCACAAATATCTAATGGTGGCCAAAATCAAATTTCGAAATTAAGAAAAATTAGGTATTTTTGGGTATTTTGGAAAAAATTGAAATTAGGGGAAATTGGAAAAATTTCGGTATTTTTTCATACGCTGACATCAACATGACATGGGGGCCACGTTTCAACTGATGTGGAAAAAGGTTGAAGTGTATTTCCATAGTGGCATATACATGGTGGTAATGGGTGCTAGGTGGCAGTTGATGTGGAGACATGCGACATACCAACTGTCAGTCCCATAAAACCGCGGTAAGAAGTGGAAAAATGGTTAAGTGTTGAGACTTCTCGGATGGACTTATGAAAGGAAGGTTACAAGATTATGATTGCATGAGTCCGTGTATATGGAAAAATGGTTAAGTGTTGATATTTCTCGGAGAGAATTATGAAAGGAAGGTTACAAGATTATAAGTCTGTGAGTCTGTGTAGATGGAAAAATGGTTAGGTGTTGAGACTTCTTGGACAAACTCATGAAAGGAAGGTTACAAGATTATGAGTCCACGAGTCCATGAGTCTTTGAAGGAAAAATAATATAAGTATTGGTGTCGGGTTCATGGAAGGTATGAATATAGGCTATGAGTCCGCGAGTCCACCACCTGCGAGCCCGTGAATAGAATAAAGTTTCTAAGAATGTGAAGCTCAGGGTTGAGTGCAAAAAAGGCCAAGGCTTGATATGCCAAGGTCCAGTGCCCAAGTGGACTTGAATGTCATGATATCATCCCATCCAACATAAGAAAGCTAAAATTATCTAAAATTAAGGAAAGTTATTGGAAAGTTTCTGTGTAACTTTCCAAGTTATGTTTTTGTAGGGCATTTTTGAGTCCCAGAACAGTGTTTTTAGCTACTCGAAAAATGTGCACCCAAGGTGTAATTTTGGTATATCAAATTAAATATCTCGATGATATCTTTATAACAGTGTATCCCACTCTTCAAACAGAGTTAGGATGAGTGATTTAGAACCCTTACAATGGAGAGTAAATTTTAAGCCCTAGTTAACTTCTGAAGGCCATAACTTTCTGCTCAAGAATCAAATTGAGAAACAAGAGAAATCTATGGAAATATCTTGAGCCATAGAACACATTCATGGAGATAAATTTAGAAATATAGGCACACAAAAAAAAATGCATAGGAGGGGGGTAGAAGGTACCTGCAGCATTCAGGGCTAGAAGTACTAATTGGCATGAAACTTCAATATGATGTATTTAACAACTTGGAGCTCAGATGAAGATAAAAATTGCCCATAATGTCCAACATATGGTCATGAAGGAACCCAATTGAGATCCTATCAAATTGTCAAAGGAGCCAGTGTAAGGATGCTTAAGAATAATTTAGAGTTGCACAAGGTTGAAAGGTGATCAAAAGGAGTTTTTGGGTAATAATCAAATGACTGTAACTCTCTGCTCAAAACTCAGAATTGAGCAAGAAAGTATTCATTGGAAAGGTATTGGACTAAGGAATCCAAGTAATCACCCAGAATTGTGATATAAGCAACAAACTTCACATGAATTCAGAAAGAATATTTATGGTGACCATAAAGGGGAAAACTTGTGCATATGTTACCAGAATTATCTTCTTGCTTTAACCATAAATTTTAGAATTGTTATCTTATATAATAAATGTGTTGCAAAAATATATTAAGGTTGATGATAAATCGTAGCAAATTGGTATCTTCAAGTATGAGGAACAAGACAGAGTTAGTTCTTCAAAATGGGGAATGAATGCTTGAGGAAGCTACCAGCTGAAGATGACTTTACTCAGTGAGTAATATAAGGTACTTTCAATAGAAATATGATTGGAAAAAAAGAATTCCAGATGCCAATTTCGCATATCATATGGGGATGCTAGGTTAGAAAACCATTTGCAATACATGAGAGATGTAAATTCATAAGTTCATATGGTGATTGATGGAAAACCATTTGGAATAAGTTCATATGGTGATGCAAACAATGGGAGTATAGACGTATGATTTTATAGAATATGAGAGAATCTAGAACTGATATCATGAATGCACAGAGGAACTTGAAAAACTAAATGTTATGTCAAGAATAACTCACAAGATAATCAAAGGCCAAGACTGAAGATTGTTAGGGTATGAGTTTGGGTGCAACCATAAAATCTTGGGAGGCCACTACAGGAAATCCACTCATGTTAATAATAGTTCTCAATGAAATATAAGAATAAGAGTAGATCATATAATGAATGAAATAGCGAAATTCAATTCACTCCCAACGAAGCCAATTTACAGATAAGGCAGGACATTAAGGGCATACCATTTCAAAAATGATTGATATGTCAAGATGTCAGTCTCTTCATAAAGGAAGAAAGAGTATATGCTTGTTGATAAGGATAACATCTCCATGGAACAGTCACATAGTTTGGAGGTAGTACTTCCATCATGGTTATTAGAGTAGCGTAGTGGAAGCATGGTATGAATATCACCACTTCAAGGGTGAAGAAATGAAGTTGCATATAAGTAAAGAGTGCCATCAGATGCATAAATCAATATATTGTGTGCAGATTGGGTCTCGAATGATGCAATCAAGCTCCCAGTAGAGGAATTCCACAAAGCTAAGTGCAATAGAGACTAGATGAAGTTCAGGAGTAATTTAAGATAGTGTAAAAGTACCATTAGATGGATACCAAGTTATACAAAGTCTTATGCAACATTTGAGGAACTGTGACAACAATAAATTAAAAAAAAAATGTTGAGTACATTCCAAAGCAATGAGTGCATTGTCAAGGTACACTGGGATGTCAATCCAAAAGGATTCAAGTATGGAGATGATTTTTCTGAAAATAAATCGATAAGGAACCATGAATAAGAAAAATGATTCTATGCTTGGTATAGATTGCAAAAGAAATAAGATTTAGTGTGGTAAAGGCTAGATTTTATTTCTTTTGCATTTTATACCAATATTATTAAAGGCTAGAGGCCTGTAATAACTATAAAAGTTGCTTGGATTTGAATGCATACATGTGATGTAATAGCATATTATGGATTTGTTGGTTATGAGCTAATAACCAAAGCAATAAAATGGTATGACCCTATTATAGGAATGAATACTAGTAATTCTCTTCATGTATAAGGCCATGACTTTGCTGGATATGGAAAGGATTTAGTGCCACACAAGTATCCAATGAAAACTTCTTACTACTAAATAATGTTTGGACTACAACCTTTTTGCTAACACTAATGAACACCACATAATTATATTCTTGGTGTAGTGTTTGGGTCGAAAAGCAAGGCATCCAAATAGTTGAACAAGCAATAGAAGTGTATGGGGAATGTGTTGAGGCATTGGCCATACTTTCCCATTATGAATGCATGCATATATGATATATATGATATATGCATGTATATATGATATTAATGGGAAATGATTGTGTTAACAACTGAAATGATGTAATTATTACTAACTCATGAGGTTGAGAACAGAGTAAAACCTTGGAAATTGATAATATATATGCAGAGAATTATATTTTCATTCTATTTAATGAATAGAATGTTAGTGGTGATTGAATTGTTAAATATAAACAATTCTAACATCACTTTGTAAACTTTGAAATTGTTACAATGCAAGTATATAGTATATTATGAAAGAAGCACTAATAATCTATTGGTTGAATGTAAGATGGAAGCATTGCAGGAAAAATAGTGCCAAGTATGGTGTTGCAGACGACCATAATAAAGACTGATGCATATTGTTGCAACAACCACGAAAATTATGAGATATAATTTCATATTTTGGGAAAAAGTTGAATTTCCTTGTGAAATAAATTTGAATTTCTAGATGAAGTTTTATAATGTTGTCTCATAATGAATGTATGTGTGTGACATAGATGAGATAATATTTATTGAAGCTGGAATGATTGGGAAGAAATGCTACTATTGGGACACTGAAGTCCTATGATTGTCAAAAATACAGATCCTTAGTGGGGATCTAGAGATGAACTGATGCTCTCCTTGTGTGTGAAATCCTTGGAAATATTGATCATTGAAGGACTATACATCAGTGAAAGGATTCCTGGGCCTAGAAGCGTGAGTGCAACAAAGAAGAGACAACTCAAGAATGGTACAATGGTTGAATTCTTTCCTGAAGCAACTCGGTGGAATAGAGCAAAGGACTTCCAACTGAAGTATGAAGACATGAATATGATGCTTGACAAGAAGAGCACCAGAAGGATAACAAGCTTCCATAGCAAAGGCATGGAGCCTTTTGAAGAATTTTCAATGTACATGTCTATAATTCACTGAGGATAGTGCATAAATAAGGGGGAGGGGAATGTAATACCCCAGGTTAATCCCCAGTGTAATTGTACATATGTTTTATAGGTTGGTGAGCCAATATATTATAGGATAGAGTGCCTATGTGATTATTAGGTTGGAGAGCCTGGATTGCTAAAAGGACAGTGTGCCTATTATTGTAATATGTAAACACTCATATTATTAATAAAATACATCACTACTGTAGATCGACCCAACAAGAGAGATGGGGGGATAAACTCCACTAGAAAGGGAAAGGGGGGCTAAGAGTCTAGGAAAGGGCTAAGCTAAGGGGGCTCAATCCCAATGGAATATTGTATTAATATTCATTAAAGATAAAGTTATGAATATGAATATTTCCTAAGTTTCTAAAGTGGGGACAAGTGCATTCCTTGAGTGCCATGTGTAATAAAAGGCACACTCATTTATAAGAGGGAGATTTACTGTATTTCCCATCATTCCGGGAGGAGGATTCCATATTTCTCTCCTATTATCCCTGGTACACTATGGTTTCCATTACGATACTTGTACCTGAGATGGTTGTTTATGAAGAGGAGGGTTTTCAGGACCGTGGTCGAAGAGGCGGGTCTCCAGGCCCATGGTCAAAGAAGTGGTTTGTCAGGCCTGAGAGCATTCTCTCCAGGTGAGAGAACTGCTAGGAATTAATTTCAAGGGTGCCAAGCTGCAACTACAGGGCTATGATACTCCCTATCCAACCTATTGTTGAATCCCCAAAAGGGAAGTGACGTAGTCGAAGGACTGTTGAGCAGAGAAGGGGCACACTTTCTAGGGTGGGAAAATCATGTGGGGCATGAGGGACTGTAGGATGGTTTCTAGAGTTGGCACCTGAATTTGAGAATTGCTTCTGATTGACAGACCTTAAACTGGGTTAGAACTTCCTTTCCCAGGTAGAGTTTAGCCCCAGCTTGGGGTTGAACCACTACTAAGATTATGAGAAATGTGGTCTATGACTGGGAGGAACGTGGAAGGTCTGCATGCAATTGGTGTTTATTTCATGAGATAAGTGTCTATCATGTGCTTGTTTCAATTACTGTGTGTGTAATTATGAGATTTCTAGTATGGAATCTTTGTTATTAATTATATGTATGAATTGTTGTTGTTGTGTGTTGTTTTTATTCTGCATAACTATGTTCATATGTAGAGAATATATTTAATTAAATGGTACCAGAGGATATTTTTTGAGTTTCTAGTAATGGGGATATTACAGAGCATGTTAGTAAATTTAATGGTATCAGAGCGGTAATTGGGAGAGTTTTGTGTGGCATGGGCCCAGCCTGGGTGGCTAGGGACATTACAAAACTCTAGTGTATCAGGAAATTATAACACTTGACACTCTTCTATCCTTAGGACCTTACAAACCCTAGCCTCTTGCTGCAAACCCTAACTTCTATAACATGTGTAGTGAAATTCCTAGACAATTTGCAACATCGGGAATTTGGGAATTTCATTAGTGTAGTAATACTCAGAAGGGAGTAATACTCCTCCCAAAGTAAAAAAAAAAAGTCTAGGGCTTGCCAACACCATTGTGGGAGACCTAGCTCAAAATAATCTCGATGGAATGTTGATCATCATGGTGTCACTCTGTAATAAGTATTTTTTTTGTGTGGACCCACTCCTACCATTGTTTGTTACCCTTCTCCATAGATTACTCTTGAGACACTAATCATGTTGGGATAATTCTTGGATAACCACTTTGATGGATCCACTAGTATCATTACAAACATCCACAACATGTCAGCCATGGATAAATTAAAGAAAATGGTTGAGTATCTCTCCCAATCAGTTAACAAAATGAAAACCAATATGTCTTCCCTCATTGCACAAGTTGACCTTTGTTTTTTGATTAGATTGTGAAAATGAAGGGTAAGCCTAAGGAGGGTGACCATGTCTTGGGTGAAGGTTCCCATAAGGGTAAGATCCTTGAGGAGGAAGAAGAGCATACTAATCACTTCTTATTTTCTGACTATTCCCGAAATTTGATTCCTTACCTACCTAAAGTTGATTAGAATAAGTTTGATGGGTTAGATCCGACTGGTTGGGTTGACCAAATGGACCACTATTTTTCCTTTCATGCTATAGAATATAAATTATTGAAACTCTAAATATGTGTCCTCTATCTGGATAGGTATCATTGGAGTGGTGGAAATGGCATAAGAATGCATCTCCAAGGGTGATCACTACATGGAGGTAGTTTGTGAAACCCTAGTTTGCTCACTTTATCAGAGATACCATTTTCCTGGGACAACTTACCAAAATAGTGGAAGACTATATTGATGATTTTGAACATATGTTTTTTAGAACAAAATCTTTAACTAGTGAAATTTTGAAACAATGCTTTATCAATTGTCTTAAAAAGGAAATTAGAGCCCAAGTAGAGATGGACCACCATACTACTTGGTTGGATGCCACTCAACTTGCTCATCATGCACATGTTATATCCTATGCTTAGTCTGAATGCCCCAACTTTTCTTCACATCCTTACTCGAATATGGTGGCACCTCAACATCCTGCACCACCCCTTAAGGTCCACAAGTTGATATGGGATGAAATGGTGGATCACCAACTCAAGGGTCTTTGCTGCAACTGTGATGAAAAATATTCTCTAGGGAATAAATGTAACAAACATAAATTATTTATATCCATTGATGGCAAGACTCAAGAGGAAGTCACTCCCATCATTAAGGAAGCTGCTCTTCTTGACCAACCAGGTGAAGAACCCCAAATCTCCCTTCATGCTTTGGATATTTCTTCTCCTCAAACATTAAAGTTGGTTGGCTATAACAAGCAGAGGAAGGTCATTATTTTAATCAAAAGTAGCAGCACCCATAATTTCATTCATTTCATGTTTCCCTGGAAACAAACTTACTACATCCATGTTATTAATAACTTTCAGATTATGGTTGCTAATGTGAAACTTCAAATGGGTGAGTATTCCCTTAACACTCACATGTTTTCAATTGAAATGGGAAATTGTGATATTATTTTGGGTGTTGACTGCCTAAGAACATCAGGTCCCATCACCATGCATTTTCTAGAATTATACATGATTTTTCAGAAGGATGGAAGTTCCTACATGCTCAAAGATCTCAAATTAGTCTATCCAACAATAATTATCTCCCACTGTATGGAAAAGCTTCTGAAAAAGGGTCATTTTAGTAGTATTGCACAATGCCATGTTATTCAAGCCTTTGAGGATGCTTTTCATCTAGTTCATCCCAATTTGTATTTAGTATTGGACAAATACCAACAAGTCTTTGAACATCCCCAAGGATTACCATCCTCCTATGGAGAACATGATCGTAGCATCCCATTGTTTCCTAGTAGCCTACCACCCAATGTGTGATCACATCCTCATCCTTTTTCACAAAAGAATGAAATTGAAAATATTGTATGAGAGCTATTAGATGCTACTATCATATGTCCTAGTACTAGTCCCTACTTGTCACATACTTGACCCCCTAAACATTATTAGGATAATGGTGTGTATGGAAAATTCAAAATTTCCATCTAATTCAACTTTATTAAACACAACTTAGATACAAATTTGGATCTCACAAGCCAATTCTTCTCCTCAAGAGCTTTCCAACGATTGTACTCTTGCTCAATTCCGATCTCGGAGGCATTTCCTCTTTTTTGTGTTAGCATGCCTACATGGCACCCCTAGTTGACATGGCACAACACGTGCTCGATGACATGGCATAGTCAACTATACCATTGGTGCACTAGAGTCACTTTAGTTCGTCGATGTGAAATTTATTTTCCACCGCCGATAACAAAGATTTTTCTTGTGTGTCGAAAAAATAAGATTTCATGGGAATTAAACACAAGATTTTATGGGTGCCAAAACACTAAGATTTCAATGCACCGAAACAAAAGTACAAATAAATTCATTGATATGATCTAACCAATCCAGATTTATGAGGGGATGAAATAAAACACAAAAATATGATAGAAACACAGAGATACAATAATGCTCAATTTCTATTAATGAACAACATATGCAGGAATTGTAAAAATGGAGAGTGAAAAAAACTCGCTAGAATGGTGGTAGCTTATCTCTGAGAAGATATGTGATGGGTACGTGCATTCAGAAGAAGATCATTACAATGAGGTCAAAAAGGAATTTTAACATAAAGAATCAATGAGAAAACCCGAACCCCAAAATATGAAACACCAAAAGGTTTGTAGGCCCCGATGTGGTTAGTTGATACGTCAACTTCTCGGGGGTGTTACTTTTGCATGCCATCCCCATTTGGAGCACTCCATATCCCGTTGTAAAGGTCTATTTAAGGAGTACACATTTCGAATGGCCCATTAATGCCTTCAACAATATACTAGGCACTTTCGGGCCAACAAAACGTCGTTTAGGGTCTCAAAACAACCCCAAAAGTTCAAGACCCAAAAATACCGTAGAAAAACTCCTAAGATGGAAACTATATTTTGAGCCAATGGAATAGGTGGGTGGCCATTGATGTCCACCTGGATCAGTGCCTTTCCTTCACCAATAAAGCATTGATAGAGAGTCTTTTTAGACCGTTGATAAAGCACCGATATACAGTGTTTTTAGATTGTATATAAGATGTCGATGTAAAGTTTTCTAAGAGGTCGATGACAAAAAAATTTCATGTGCCAATACAAATTTTTCAAGCCACTGATAACAAAACTTTTTCATGCACCAATACAAAGTTTTCCAAAGCGTCGAGGAGACAAATTTTCCAAAACGCCGATAAATCATGCCTATTGATCTCACAATCAAGGATGAATTTGAGTCATTGATTCCTCCACTGCTCGTTAAGTCCTTATCCCTTGCTAGCGTGAAGTTTTCCACAGGGATCCTATCCATGTCATCAATCGTACGATCCACATCATAATTTGTGAAGTCATACCACCAAACTCAACTCATTTTTCTTATCGCATCTAAGTGATCTATATACTACCATGGATATTCCACTGGAACAATTTGTCACAGTAGATCTTATACTAATATGAAATCTTAAATTATGCAACTTATTTCCTTAGATCCCATATTAGTTATTACTAGCTTATTGCTCAGATTTACAAAAATAATTGAATACCAAAATAAAAGACATGCAAATATATACACCATCCACAAAAATGAACACAAGATATATCCTGGGAAACCCAATACGAGATAAAACCTAGCTAGATGGTGAGGCCTATGCTCTTATCTCTTTTCTTTAGTTATGAATAGGAAGTACAAAGAAAGGGGCACTCACTATGGAGTTTCCTATGACTTTGTGGCCTGAATAGCTACTACGGGCTTTTCTTCCTACCGCTTTTAAGCTCTCAAATCCCGTGCTCCTTCGATGCTCTACTCAACTATGAAACAAGTACAATACAAAATAATGGAACCCCTTCTCCTCCTAGCAGATCAATATTTAACATAGCTCGATAGCCATCTAAGGTTAGGGTTTGACTTCCTCAACCCTCTATTAGTGATAAGGTTTGGACCTTCTAGAATATTCTGTAAAATCCACATGTGGCTATCCCTACATGTTTGAGTAATGGGGGATGACATGGCATCCACTCATACCATGGTGGTCAACATGGTAGGTTATCTTGTGGGAGGCATACCTTTCACATACAAACTCTCGTTGAGGCGATTCTTGCACCATTGGAAAGGTCTCGGGGTGTAGAATATGGCAACTTCCTCCAAAGTAGGTTTTGTACCAAAACAAATGTCGTTTTATGCCTCAAAATGGCTCCTGAATATTTTATACAGTTTCCAACCCCAATTTTCCAAATTGGGACTTGCCACTAAAATGTCTCCCCAGGCCGATTCCTCCAATTTTTTCCACCTGAAAAGTACCGACATAAATGGAAAATTATATAATAATCCAATCTGGATCAATGGTCATCGATATTTCTACCGCAAGGGTCCCTTGGTGGGATCATATCTAGGTGATCCTCTTCTTTAAACCTTCTATAAATCTCTCCTCATCTGTGGAAAGTTGGTGCACCAATACTTGGTTCTATATCTTTGAAAATGGGCTCGATAGGCTCTATGTCAGGTTTGGTTAATTCAATGACAGGTATGACAGGTTTTAAAGACTACCATTACTATCTCTTGTGCTTCTTGAACCTGTTTTACCTCACCCTTGTTCTTCTTTGGTTTGGAAGCTTTCTTTGGGGGCATACCATCTATTACGAGAACACATAGAAAGATAAATATTCAAATGCAAAGAAAACAGTTAAAGTTTCACTGTGTATGAAGAGATTCCATAGATTGTTAAGGCGTTATGCTATAAAAGAAATGATTTCGTACTTCTTTTTGTTAATGTAAAAGCAATAAACTTCAAAATGAATTTTCTGTTCATAAATCCCTTAATGATTTTCATTCTAAAATTTAGACTTTCAGAACAATAACATACTTTTCCAAAACATTAGGGCTTTCTATTTAAAAATGGTATATTAAAGTCTGTTAGAGTGAAAATTTTAAATAAAAATTAAAAAAGAACATTCAAAATGAAGTATTCTTAGAAGAAGTTTTGCATATGATCATCAATTGCCCTTTCCATTTTGAAGCTTGAAAAGGAAATGGTACTTACCCATGAATCGATTTTTTTGGAAGCTCATAGACTCTTGTGAAGTTTGGAATTTGCCTTTGTAATTTTTGGTAATATGGTCTTGCTTTCTCAGCATTTTTTAATAAAGTATAGTTAGCTTTGTCTATATGTTCAAACACACAATCTTCCATAAATCGCAAATGCTTAGTCATAACACTCGACAGATTTTAAAAACAACTGTGGGACTTCTTTTGAACTTACGCTGCAAGGTGAGTTGCATGATTGTGCCACGATGAAAGTTGGAACAAAGTGTTTGCAGTAATTTTCTGCAACTCGGTATTTTCAAAGGTTTATGGTATCTTCCAAAAAGTCAATCGAGCCATATTCGAAACTTACCTCAATCCTCTTTCTGAAAATCAATGCAAAGCCATAACTTGAGTTCAAAGATTGTTGCACAATAATTGTGAAATTGAGTTCAAAGATTGTTGCCGCAACACTTTAAAAAATTGAGTTTTGGAATGGTGCCACGACACTTAAAAGGTTTGAATTTTTCAAAAATTAATAACTTAGGCTTTCTAAGGTTAAAAAATTAAGTCTTAAAGAGCTTAAGAATAAAGTTTAAAGTTTGATAAACTTTTTAAGTGTAAAAATTATGCAAGCACTCTTTTGAACTGAAAGGTGATGACTTAGACTAGAGCATCAATAGTGCAAAAAAAATCCCTCACTCAAAAGCAAAGTTAAACTCATTATTCTTCATAACTTTCGTTAAGGTCAAGCAAAAAAACTTAACTCGATCAAGGCAACTCGGGCATGATGATGAAAATTCAAAAACAAAAAGGGGTACCCCAAGTCTAGAGAACTTGGGGTTTGTTGAGACCTCATCACTCATTTGACCATAAAAGCATATGGTTCTAAGGAAGGAAACTCAATTTACCTAGACATTACTCAAGAGAAAGAAGGAATATGTTTAAGAAGATTATGTAGATAATCCCTAAGATAGCAGGATAAGTATGGGACCTTGAGAACAAGCTCACGCAAATCGGGCATAGAGTTTTGCACTAAGTTATCAGTATTGAGAGAAAGAGAGTGGGGCATGAATGATGCTAAGATACTGAAAGACACATGGGAAGAACTTGAATTAGTTAGGGTTCCCTTGCTCCTTTTGGTTGGAGGGAGATACATTACCACAGTCATAAAGAAGCATAATAGAAACACATTCTAGAAGAGGAGTGGGAGGATATGAGATGGGTATGTCCTTTGATCCCTTATTGCTAGATTATTCTTGTTTAAGCTCATGCTCTCCATCTATCACAACAATATTTTAATCTTTTAGGATGCTTACACTGCATATGATATGGATACACCATTACAATTAGTTGATATATTATGTTAGAAAAAATCTTTAACTTTTCTAAGAAAAAAATACCTTTAAGTGTCGTCGACAATTAGCTCAAAGGGAAATACTACCATGTGGTTGGAGATTTATTAACAATGTTGGTGTGGGAAATAGAATGAATTGGATGAATATGCGAAAGTATGGTATGAAATGCTTAGTCTGAGGGTCCATGCAATTCAGATCAGATTGAGATGCATAAGCATAAGTATAAGTAGATGCAAGGGCAATGACGAAGGTGGTATGAGAATTTCAGTTATGGGAATGTAGTACATGAATGTTGGTTATGGGAAGGTGGTACAAAAATACTACCACTGCCAAATTCTACAAAATAATTAAATGTGTACTAACATTCTTCAATCTGTATTGGAATTTTCTATTTGTCAGTGTATTTAAGTAGTTAGAAATGGTTGTAATGTGGGTGATATTACAACAATATCCCACTGCATAACACATTAAGTATTCAACCTCAACAATAAAAAAGTATTATTGGAGGCTTCCTATGTTAAAACTTAGGGTATGTAGTCACATTTTGTTAGAGCTCAAAAATAACACCTCAAAGTTATTAGCCACTAGTATCTAAGAAAAATCCTTGTTTTTCTATTTATTCACATTTATATATGCTATAATAGATACAAACATTGGATAAGTACACATATTATTTGTAGGTCAACCCAAACTAATGAGAAGTCATGATGAATTGAATGCTATAGTACTTGGCCTTCAACATGGACTATTAAGTAATATAAATAATTTTCTAATATAAAATATTAATAGAATATGTATAAATGATATGGATTGTTTTTCTTAGTAAAATTTTGATTATCATCATGAAACAAGAGAAGTAAATATAGAAGATAAGATTTTGTTCATATTAACCTGAACTTAAGTAAGGTGCAACATAGTAATATGCAAAGAAAGAGCACAAATATTATCAAAATATTTAGTATAAGGAGACAAAATAATGAGCACCATAACAATATTGGCTAAAATATGATACCTTTATTAATCTAGAAATCACTGTTCACTTGCCTCTTCGAGGGGTCAGCTTCTGATAGAGAAGAAATCAAGTACAAATGATTCCACAAGACAACTTATACAATGTGTTCTACCTCTATATATACTCTTTATATATTCTTAAGAACATTCTAGAGGAGGAACTTTCTAGAGGTGGAACCTTCTAGTAAGTCTTCCTACAATAGTTGTGTTCACATTATTACATAGGCCTTACTTACTAGTGATGGCCTTTATTACATAACAATACATAGTATTCTATATACTTTAGGGGTCAGGGAGGTTAGGACCCTATTGTGCCCACACAACACCCTCCCTAATTTCTTCTTTTCACCTTTTCTCTAAGAGAAGAAATTAGGTCCCCCTACTTAACTTTTCTACTGGAAAACTTATTAATCTCTTTCAGGTAAATGGAATATCCCAAATCTCTCTTCTCACTCTCCATACTTTACCATTTAAAGGATTTTAAAGAAGACTCTGACACACCGATACATATTATTGACAAGTTTCCTCTTTCTTCGCTAATACATAGTGTAATGACAAGCATCTTCTTTCCCTTGTCGATATAGTCTATATCAGTGAACATCCTTCTTCCTTTGCCAATACGGCCCATATCAGCGACTTGGGTTTTTCTTCGTTGATATAATTTCTTGAACTTTCACTCAAAGTTTTTATAACTTCTAACTCATTGATTTTGGCTATATTGGCGGGTTAATCTTTTTCTCGCCAATATAGCCAGTATCGACGAGTTAGTGATTTATTCATCGATACACTGGCACCATTAGTCCTTGACCTTCTATACATCGGTATTCGATCTTTCATTATTCACCAATACATGGTGTATCGATGAGGTTCATCTCTCTTTCGTTGATACATCATGTATCAAGAAGCTTCCTTTGTTTACCTTCAATGCATAGTGTTTGTTGTCAAGTTTCCCTCTTCTATTGCCAGTATGCTAGAAAAAATATTTCAATCCCTCATAGACACTGATCATATTGATAGTGATCTTCTTTCTCTTTTCGACACAGATGTTGTCAATAAGGCACCTTCATCTTGAGACCTCTCCTATTCTCATCCAACTCAAAGTCTTCTCATTTTCCCCATTCATTAGGTTCCCATCATTTCCAATGGTTAATAATTTTGTGCTGGATTGGATGACTGATGATAGATCACCTACCATCCCTAATCCATTTCATGTTGCAATAGTCATTGAGTCTATTTGTGTTGCCAACAACTTTCATTTTCACATACCATACCAACATGCGTATCTTGCGCTTCTTGATTTTATGACTAACCATGATCATGAAAGTGTCATTTATCATTTGGTGGATTAATTTCAACATCTATAAGACTTACGTCGGCTCTAAATTTCATCTTAGAATAAAATTGGTCCTCCCAACTCCTAATAGTGTTAAGCGCTCCGAACGTTAGTTGGTTGTTTTTGCAAGATTATATTTCTGAGTCACTGATAATTCACCCCATCTCCAATGGGTTAATTAAGAGCATGTATAACAAAGATAACATAGTAACTAACATAATTGAATTCAGGCAAATCAACAATAAGAACGAGACTCGAACTTTCATTAAAAAATGCCTTTGCTTGCAATTTTTGGGCATTTTTCAAACTGTAGATTTCATCCTAAAATAGGCCACTTGCATAACTCACATAACTATGATTCTAATGCAACTAACATAATTGAAATCCGAGGCCCGTAAGTGCCAAAGCAATCGCCAGGGAGTTCTCACCCAAGTCATCCTCGTTAGTCGTGACACCACCGAAATGTTTGAAGGGCATGGTAAGTTATCTCACCAGAATCATCTCCTTGCGCTCTCTGCATCGCAAAAAAATGATACCCCAATCAAACATCATATGAGCAAGTTATGAGCCTTTGAAGTCATGTTGGGAAAATCCAAAGTTTCCCTCAAAAAGGTAATCTGTCAACACTTTATTTTTCACACTGATGCACAAAATTGCTTTGCCTAAAGTTGTTTTGTATGAAAATTATCTTAAAATTTAAATATTTTAAATTTACATAGTTTTAGTTAAATTGAAATTATTTAAATTTAATATTTATTTAAATAAAAAAGGGAAATAATTTAATTACAAAGCAAATTAAAAAAGAGGATTTTAATTTTACTAATGTTTTGGAGTTTGAATACGTAGAAGAGAAGGGCCCTAAGCCCAAAGTTTAATTACGCCTAAGGCGTTCTTTTAAGGGGATGTTCATCTCGAGCCTTTTGTCCTCCAATTAAAACCTGCCATTTGTATCAAATTTGATGTATGCCCATGATGTTGTGATCAATTATTCTTCCATGGGCATGGACATGATGTTGTGACAAGGATCCTAGATCTACACATACTCACTCATGATACATGTCCTTCTTGTAGCATTTAATAACCCATCAACTTCCATTGCGTGTCAGTTAGTTCCGGTAGTGCACATTCAAAACTACCAGAGGCAATTGAGGATGGAAATCAAATCTCATCCTACTAGGAGCTAAGAAGTGTAACTACTGCATGCAATCAAGAAGTCTGTTTATGTGACCACGTGGTAAGTAGGTCAGCACTAAGTTGGTCATGTGATCTTTTCCATTGTTATATATAAAGCCTTTGAATGGACAATCTCCATTTACATTATCAAATCTTTGCTCTGTTTGCATTCTTCTTCATTCGTCTCTTGATCAATTTGAAGATCAGTTCCACTCACTTTCATCTCTGCAAACCTACCTAAGTATATCATGTAAGCCAAAGAATTTTACATATATAAATGTGTAATTTTATTTCTTTAATGACATTTTCCCTTAACATGCATATATGTGTGTGTGTGTGTAATCTTATTTTCCTTTAATGACATTTTTCCTCTTATTTTCACATATTCTTAAAAGTTTGACATATCCTTGAAATTCTGCACCTTAAATTATTTTCCTTATTTTTTATTCGTAATAATTGTTTGTCTTATTTTCTATTCATAATTGTTCTATGTAAGAACTGATCAGATTTCTCTTAGTTGCTCCTAAATTTTGGACGTCAATTCACATATTTTCATCTATGATATTCCGTAGAACACACACAATAACTTTTTTTAGACCAAAACTACGAAATAAATCTTCTGCAACTTGCATAATACTAGGAAAACAATGAAATAATTGTACAAAAGTTCAGTTTGTTTGTTGATATATTCACATTGAACAAGGTTTTCACAATTCCTAGAAATATGTGAAATTTAAGATTAACCCAAAAGTAAGAAACAATTGTTATTGTTGTTTTATCTATTTTGTGTATATTTTATTTTGTTGTTGCTTTGAGTAATCAAGGAAATAATTTTTTCCTGTACTATATAGGAAGAGATAATCAACCATAGATTGAATGAAATTGTTTTCCTACAAAGAAATAAATTGATAACTGATGACTTCTCAAGATAATCGAAATAGCATATGCATGATAGCAAAAACTAATAGGCATAAATAAAATAAAAATAAAAGGATCAGAAGCCCTGTAACTTGTACGCTCTTCTTTTATAGGATCTTCCTTTAGAATATCCGCCTATGTGGACAAATACATCCATTGCATTCTGTTTCCCCCCGAACAATGCCAATTAACATCTACCAGAAATAATCCTTTTGAAATTGAGAACAATACCTGAGGGTAACCTAACCATCATGGAAAACATATTATAGGAAGCAGATAATGTACGGACATACGTTGTGTATTATTCCATGAGATAAAATTTTCGAAGCTACTGCAGAGATAAAATGACAAATCAGTAACCCTCTCTTCCTTGTTGAATACCATCCCAACGAGGGTTACCTGGGCACCCAAAAAACCACATATTCAGGCAATTTTTTCTCATAATACAAAAACACCTTGAAAGTTCATTAAAAGATTAAGAATACTTCATACATTGTTGACATCCATGCCATCTATTGTAAAATTCGAATTCTCGTCTGAGAACTTTTGGGTTGCCTGGATTATCTATTTTACCATCAATGGAAGAAGCCTAGTGGCGGTACTTCTATTCTGCAAAACTACCTTGGCTTGATTGAATATCAGGCTCCTTACCTTGACAGAGGAAAAACTGTCTTCATAATTTTGGGTGGCCTGAGAGGGCATAAACCTCCTCCAGAGAATAGGGAACCTCCATACAATTGACTCTACATACTAAACATATTTATTCTCTACTCTGTTACTCCCCACAGAGAAAAGGGGTTTTCAGATGAAATTTCAAAGAAAACTAATAACAGAGACGAAATGATATGTAGTGTATTCAGATGATGATGGTGGTTTTCTAGTGTTAAATCTTCATTGATATGGATATTGGCAATTTGAGTGTGGAAGAAAAAATACCATCAATTTCCTTCCCTCCCTCTGTTTCATTCATCACTTGGTGGTGGCACTTGAAGGCGATGCCAAATGGTGGCCTCGCTCTAGAGAAGCTTGCAAGGTCTTACCATAGTGTCACTGCTAGAGAAGGAAACATTGGGGGCAATTATATTCATAAGCCTTGGTTGAAATATTTATATTTTTTAATTTTAATTTTTCAATTCGTTAAATGAGGAGAGTAGAGCTCGCAATCTCTGTATTTAATATCAAATTTTTACCTTCAGCTTTAATTATTCTCTGTAATGATTTTTTATTAAAATCTTACATTAACTTTAAATAGTTTTTATACTCAATTTTAAATGTAATATAAATTAAAATTAAGTTTGAATTTATTAAATATAAAGATGGATTAAAAAGATAATATATCAGAAAAATTCAAAATTTTATTAAAAAATTAATTCACATAGATTTATACTTACGTAGATCTGTAAAATGAATCAAATTTTTATTAAAAAATCAATTCACATAGATTTATACTCACCTATATTTGTGAAAATGAATTTAAACCAGTTTATTGCACCATGACAATTGATAAGAGTATATAACCTTTATAAACTGACATGTTGAACTTTATATTTTAGGTGAAATTAGTTTTTGGGTTATCTAAAATATCTCCAGGGAAAATCCCAAAAAATAAATAGTGTTACTAATTTATTGCAGCATACCATTTTATGTTAAAACTCTAATCATAGTTCGTTAGTTTACCTAACTGTTATACAGTTACATGACAATTATGGTATATTTGTATTATATATGTACATCTATGTACATTATTATTTGCTCATTGATGATTATAGAGTATGCCTTTTCTGCCAATATTCTATTTATCTTTGTTCATCATGATTTCTTGATTGCTTCAGTCATTTCCATTATGTTTCTGTTGTTTTCTTCATTATGAATCTAACAATGGTATCAAAGAATGATACTGATCTTATGGGCCTGGTAGTTTATCAATGCATTATAGATTTTAGTGTCTGGTAGATCCATGGTAGTTTTTCCATGGAGTTGAGTTGCAATGGAGGTTGTGTGACCTGTGCATTCTGAGAAGAAGAGAGCTGCCAACGTCTATTCTGCAAGGAGGATAGAGTGTGGTTGAGGAAATTCGTGTGAAGAAAATTAGAGGTTGAGGGAGCCTTTCACATGAGAGAGCGCGAGCATGTGAAGGAGAATCTACAACCAGACCAGGGTTATCTTTGTGAGCAATATATCTATTGGGAGAATTGCATTCGGCCTCCTCTTCTTTCCTATGATAGAATTCAATCTGCGTGAGAAGTATTTGTCAGCCCGCAGAAACATACGAAAACTAAAACTGTAGTCTGTGCTAGAATTTGGTCGTTTCGCGCTGTTTGGTTGGCTGCCCACGAATTAAAATAAAGAAGAAAACATGTTTGACGAGGACAACCATTTTGATTCCAAGGCTGGTCGAGTCTTGAATGATGATGGGCTGAAAATGAATGACACAACCAAGAATTTGAGGTAACACTTTAATGTGAATTTTTTTATATTTAAATTTGATTGCCAAAAGACAATGTTTCCAAGAAAGTCAAATCTTGGAAAGAGTGGCTATAAATACACATCAAATTCCAATTTGATTAATGTTAGCATGAGAGAGCTTGGGAACTAATTTTAAAGTTAGTCATTGTTGTGGGGGAAAAAGCCATTGTTGAGAGGAAGCATTGGATTGTCTCCAAAATAGTTGTTGTTTGCATAAAATATTGCTTTATGAAAGTTATAGCTTTATGCAAGATTCCTTAAAAACTTTTGGAGTGATAAGTGGATTTCATTAAGTTTATTAAAAAAAAAAAGTGTATTTCAAGGGAAACTCAAAGAGTTATAAGGTTTTGTATGGAGGAGTTTTCTCCATTGATTGTAATTGGAGTTATAAGTTTTTTTATTTTGCCACATGTAAAGGTGTTATTCCAACAAATTGCATTTGCAAAATTGTATTTGGTGTTATTGTTTAAGTTGTAGACCTATCCGAAATTTAATAAGGGGGTGTCTTAGGATCTTTGTGTGCGTCTAAGTCATTGGTTATCCTGTATTTTTTGGCACATTCATGCAATGGACGATCGCTCTTAGCATGCACAATAGGATACATAATTAAATTTGGTGGCATCAACATACAAACATCTCTCTTCCATATTTTGCATAATGGCAAGAATTGAAGAAATATTTACAATATTGCAGACATTAATTAACTCAACTATAGAATCTACAATTGCAATAAACAAGTGCACTCTCATTACAATGATTACTTGTTTACAAGTAACGCACAATAAGATTGATATGTTCACACTTCAAAACAAACTATTGTTTGATGAGTTAAATCTCTTTCAACACCAACAATGTGATTTCAACAAACAAAATGACATCAAGGATGAAAATAATAAAGACACTCAATTGACTAGTGATGACAGTCATAAACATGAAGATGAGTTGGATGAAGTCCTTATGTCAGAAAAAGTTGTGGATAGATATGGCAACATAATTAGAATTGTTCGACCATGGGAATAATTACGCTTTAAACGAAATCAATATGGACTAGGATATGAAAAGGATGTTGACAACCTTTTTCATATTTCTAATTATTGCGAACCTGTTTTCTTTGTGAGTGGAGGTTTTTTGAATGATGATAAGAAAACAGAGATTTAGGATATTGGTAAGGAACAGGTACAGGATATTGTTGATGATGATGTTGCTACAAATGTTCCAGATTTGTATGATAATGATAATCGGTCAGATACAAAACCCATACAATGCAAACACTATCACCAGTTTGGCCATAATAAGTCAAACTGTTTTGATCTTCACCCATGCAGATTTTGTGGGAAGACAAATCACCTCTCAGTAAGGTGTCATAAGTGCAAGAAGAAACATATTCATTTTGAATGGTTAGGGAATTGACGTTGGCGTTTGGAATACAATTTATTGGAGCATTCTTATCGACGGATTTATACACAAGTACAACCGTACTTGATTGGAGATATTTCTACAGTTGACGAACATGAATGTTTTTTAAGATTGGATGATATAGGGTATGATCGGGGCCCCTTGTGAATGACGGTCAAGGGAATTTGAACCACTTGTCCTTGATAGGGGGGAAATCTAAAGTTTTCAATCAGGTTCCAAGTTTGATTTAGAGCCTATGAACAGATGATCAAGTATGCAACCTAGTTCCTGGTATGCAGTCTTGTTCCTAAACATATTGTTCTTGATAGTTTGTGGTAAGCTTAAAACCACCAATTGAGTAGAAGACATGAAGTTCTGCTTGTTAGATTTTTAGATTTTTGAGCCTTGAGCTCTTGTTAGTTTATGGTCAGCTTAAAACCATGCCATTTAGTAGAAAACATCATCTTTTGCTAGACATTCATTTTGTGGTCATCCCGAAACCACCAAATTGGTTTGTGGTCATCTCGAAACCACCAAATGAGTTTGTGGTCACCCTTAAACCACCAATTTAGTAGAAGACATCAACTTCTGCTATTTTTTTAGAGTTCAGAGAGCATCTTCAACCAACCCTCTGAATATTCGCTTGACACATTTTTGATTGTCAAGTAGTGGCAGTTTTTCAAGAAAGAACGAACTTATGATTAAGGGGGGATGTTAAAACTCTAATCATAGTTCATTAGTTTACCTAACTGTTATACAGTTACATGACAGTTATGGTATATTTGTATTATATATGTACATCTATGTACATTATTATTTGCTCATTGATGATTATAGAGTATGCCTTTTCTACCAATATTCTATTTATCTTTGTTCATCATGATTTCTTGATTTCTTTAGTCATTTCCATTATGTTTCTGTTGTTTTCTTCATTATGAATCTAACATTTTATACTGTATTTGAATTCTGTGAGAGCTCACACCCTCGGGGATAATTCCAATCAAATAATAACATGTATTGCAATTCCAAAGATATTCACAAAGACCACTCCACTTTAATCGTGTGTAGGGAGAATAGGATTTCAGAATGATGTCTGTAGGGAGAATAGGATCGGTGATGGGTCTTCTCTATCGTGATCTTGTGCTTGAGTGACAAGTTGATTTTGCATGCTTCATATCATGATCCACAGTGTGTTGTTGGCATGGTTAGTGAATTTTTGCTAGTCAACCAACCGTTATCCTTTCTTTATATTCTATTTTAATCGAAATAAGCGGCATAACTAACTCTTTGCGTGTCTTCCTTTACTTGGGTTTCCAACCATTTTATTTTATTTTTGATGTAGCATTATATTTCTGTGTTAGATTATTTCTCTAAGTTTAAATCCTTTACTCTGTAACAAGCCAAACGATCATTATTAATGAGACAAATCAATGAAATAAGCTTGATTTCAAATTTGTCAAACAATTTACTTGTTAGGTTATTGTATTGCTTATAATTTGTATCCTTGTATATTGTGTTTTTTTTTTTCCACTCCATAATACTTTGGTTAAATCTTTTATTTTTTCAAGAAGGTTAAACATCTTTGTTTTCACAAATTTTGATAGATATCGATTCCGTGGTAACCTTGTTTTTAATGTTATAGTAAGAAAGATTGTAAAATTTGACTAGTTGATAATATGTATATGTACAACTTGAATAAATCTAATGGTTAAGAATATGTATTTCCTCAAAAGTAGAGTATGTACAACTTTAAAAGTCAAAAGAAAATTCATTATTTCACAAACAAGAGAATCTCATTACACCAATTTAGTGAGATAATAACAATAATAATAATAATAATTATTATTATTATTATTATTATTATTATTATTATTATTATTATTATTATTACGCGGAAGGGTTTTTTTAAGGGAGGTTCCTTGTGCAATTTTCGTCGTCTGTCGAGGGTGTATTGAATCATGCCATGTATAGTTTTTTCGAGAACGTATCAAATCATGCCATGTGTCGTTCTGTACTTGACCTCCCTCCACCGCCCTGCTGCACCGCCGCCCTTATCCTTTCCCTACCTGGTTATCTTTTCACCGTGCTCAAATCTATTCCCTGGTTATATCCACCGCCCAATTCCAAGGTTGCACAAATTCACCGAGAACAACACATCTTGATGGCTACCAGTTTTACTAGATTGGTTTTATGCCGTTGAGACTTGGCTACCTACGCCTTAAAAATTGGCATGCAACACAGGTCGGGTTGTGATCCAAACACATAGGACTCACGAACAAGATCTGGATCTTTTCTTTCAATGACAAAGCAACAGACTGTGGTGGTTATCACAGGAGCACAATTGGAGGCATCGGGCACGCGTTGGCTCTTGTGTTTTCTCAACGGAAACGCTGAGTGGTGGTCATAGTTCGATCCCTGGCATCCATGGGAGCCCTTGACAAAAATTATCCTGCACTCCACCTCTTGGATGTCGATGTCCGCTTAGACCAAAGCGTAACCAAGAAGCTGCAAGAAGTTGTCTTCGTCCCAGTACAAGGGCGTCGTCCCGTAGCCTAATGAGAGGTGGGGCACGCAGATATATGAGAAGCATCAACGTATCTGGCTTGGCACCTTCAATCATGAACAAGACGCTGCCAAGGCTTACGACAGGGTCGCCATCAAGTTCCGAGGCACTGATGCCATCACCAACTTCAACTTGATCGACACTCACCCAGAGGCCGTCATTCTCCGCAACCACTCAAAGGGTGAGATCCTCGACATGCTCAGAAAGCACACCTACGAAGAGGAACTCGACCAGAACAACAACGCAAACCTGCCATTTTGTGTGGTGAGGTGAATAGAAGAGTGTTGTTTGTGTGTGCAGGATATTGGTGATGGTCGTTATGGGTATGTACATTACGACTGCTTAGATTGATGTTCAGATAGATAGAGATTGCTATATTGCCTGTGAATCAATGTGGATTATCATTTATCTTGTAGATTTTTTCTTCCTCCCCAGTTTTTGTTAAGCAGTTTGATGTTTAGATAGATAGGGATTCCTCTATTGCCTGTGAATCAATGTGGATTATCATTTATCATGTAGACTTTTTCTTCCTTTATTGCCTGTGAATCAATGTGGATTATCATATCATGTGGATTTTTTCTTCCTCTAGGTTTTCTGAATCAATGTGGATTATCATTTATAATGTAGGTTTTTTCTTCCTCTCTGGTTGGTTTTTGTTGTGGTTGCAAGCGTTTCTTCTTGAGGGTGTCAGCAGTGTGAAAGTAACAACATATTATAACAATCGATTTTTCAACGATTCCTTTCATGGCATTTGTTAATGTTTATGCCATTATTATAGTTCTTTGCATTTCATAAGATAAGAGCATAATAAGAACAAGATCACCGAGAAATACACATCCACAAGAGACACAACATTTATCCTGGGAAACCCTCTGGGGGAAGAAAACTTAGCAAAAACTTCCTTATCATAAATAGCTTATACAATGTTCAAGAGATAACTCAACCAATACATAAAAGTCCTCCTCAAGAGATGTGCCACCCTTCTTCTCCCCTCACCAACTTGAAATTGCAGCTTGCCTCATAAAAGAATGAGCAAGTGAAGTGTGTCATAGAAGTGAGGCGCTAGCCTCTTATTTATATCAATCTGGCACGTGTGAAGAGTCACCATCTGGCAGGGCCAACCTCTCACACTGGGTGGGTAAATCCACCTTTAATTAATTTTGGCCCTTCCATTATAACTGTTGGGGCCGACTTCTTATTCTGCACTTTGTAAATATTGTCCGATGACCAATCCGCAAAAGGGGATTTGGTCCTTATACAATTACCAACTTGATTAATCGTCAATGGGGATTTAATCCAATAATAATAATAACATGATTAATCCACAATGTGGATTTAATCCAATAACAAAATAATAAGAATGTTCTTCGCAGTTACATTATTTCAACACTCCCCCTTAACAAGAAGGGTATTCTTCATCAGCATCAGGTGAGAGAGGTCTGCATCATCGGTGGCATCTTGAGGACAGTATCGTCAATATCATCTTGAACAATTGTCTAACACATTTATGAGTCATCGGAAGTTTTCTTCATCAGCAGCATCATCATTCTTCAAAAGAATGCTATCATCATGTGCATCAAACATGTATCAGTAAAAATGATACCTCATCACAGCACTAGGCTGTCACATCAAAGTACTACACTAGCTTAACATCACAGCTCAGTGTCAGTCACATCTTGCTTTATGTCTAACAACTAGGTCAGAAGCAAGTAATATCGTCATCTCGCTTTATGTCTAACAACCAGGTCAGAGGCGAGGAATCACAGCGTCATGATTTACGTCTAACAACTAGGTCAGAAGCATGACTCATCTTGCTTTACGTCTAACAACAAGGTCAGAAGCAAGG
>ML789080.1:491550-504155 GCA_009831015.1 Picea engelmannii | reverse complement strand
ATACAATGTTCAAGAGATAACTCAACCAATACAGAAAAGTCCTCCTCAAGAGATGTGCCACCCTTCTTCTCCTCTCACCAACTTGAAATTGCAACTTGCCTCATAAGAGAATGAGCAAGTGAAGTGTGTCATAGAAGTTAGGCGCTAGCCTCTTATTTATATCAATCTGGCACGTGTGAAGAGTCACCATCTGGCAGGGCTGACCTCTCACACTGGGTGGTTAAATCCACCTTTAATTAATTCTGGCCCTTCCATTATAACTGTTGGGGCCGACTTCTTATTCTGCACTTTGCAATTGTCCGATGACCAATCCGTAAAAGGGGATTTGGTCCTTATACAATTACCGACTTGATTAATCCTCAATGGGGATTAATATAATAACAATAATATTAATAATGACATGATTAATCCTGAATGGGGATTTAATCCAATAATAATAATAACATGATTAATCCACAATGGGGATTTAATCCAATAACAAAATAATAAGAATGTTCTTCGCAGTTACATTATTTCAACAGCTTTCATACACTATAAAGCATGATAAATTATAGGTGGGTACTGGGCATGCAAATAGATTTACTAAGAATCCATAAGCCATAGACTGTCTTACACAGTGGCGGACTTTATTTCAAGTTTAAACACACAAGTTTAAATCTGGATAGGTATGTTTTATTTAAAGTGGAGTGAATGATGTGAAAAACAATGAGAATTTGCTAAATGTGAGAAAGCTAGTGCTTACCATGGTCGACTCTTCGTGGGAACTGTGGAAGGTTCTCAACTAAACTTTATTTTGTTGACCTTTATTATTTTGCATCTTTTCAAGCTTGGACTTCGATGTTGTCAGATCCCCTTATTGGCAATCCATGGTTGATGTTATTGCCCTATGTATCGAGGGTTTGAAAGCCCCTTCTATTGAGGCTCTTAGAGGTAGGATGTTAACAAATGACATCCGGGATGAGAACAAAATAATTACAGAGGTCTGCGCTTCTTGGGTAGAGACAGGTTGCACCATCATGTCTCATGGTTGGACTAATAGCAAGAACAGGACAATTTTGGATATTCTTGTTTCTTGTCCTGTAGGCACCAAGTTTATTAAATATGTAGATGCTTCTGACCAAGTTAAGAGTGCCTCACTGTTATTTGAATTGTTTGAGGAAGGTTCTCAACTAAACTTTATTTTGCTGGCCTTTATTATTTTGCATCTTTTTAAGCTTGGACTTCCATGTTGTTAGATCCCCTTATTGGCATTCCATGGTTGATGTTATTGCCCTATGTATCGAGGGTTTGAAAGCCCCTTATATTGAGGCTCTTAGAGGTAGGATGTTAACAAATTCCATCTGGGATGAGAACAAAATAATTGCAGAGGTCCGCGCTTCTTGGGTAGAGACAGGTTGCCCCATCATGTCTCATGGTTGGACTAATAGCGAGAACATGACCATTTTGGATATTCTTGTTTCTTGTCCTGTAGGCACCACGTTTATTAAATCTGTAGATGCTTCTAACCAAGTTAAGAGTGCCTCACTATTATTTGAATTTTTTGAGTCAATGGTGTTGGAGGTGGGGGTTTGGCATGTGGTTCAATTTGTGTCAAACAATGCTTCTTCCAATTTTGCAGCTGCTGGCAGGCTACTAATGGACAAATACCCCTCTTTTTTGGACTCCTTGTGTAGCTCATTGTTTGGATCTAATGCCAGACTACTAATGGACAAATACCCCACTCTCTTTTGGACTCCTTGTGTAGGTCATTGTTTGGATCTAATGCTAGAGGATATTGGAAAAATGGAATGGGTGAAAGTTATTGTGGACAAGGCAAAGTCTATAACACGATACATTTATAATCATGCATGGGTTTTTAATATAATGAGGAAACATGTTGATACCAAAGAGCTTGCCCACCTTGCTCACCCTTTTATTACTCGCTTTGCATCCAATTTCATCCTCTTGCAATCCATTTGTGCCCTTGAGATGAACCTGAAGAGATTGTTTTTTAGCAACGAGTGGTTACACTCAAATCACAATAAAACTACCGATGGAAAAGGTGTTGCTACCCTTGTCTTCAGTGAACCTTTTTGGAGGGATGTTGGTGAGGTGATCGCTATTTCAAAGCCTTTGGTGAAGGTACTTAGGATGGTAGATGGGGATAAATCCCAAATGGCCTATATATATGAGTCCATGGATATGGCCAAAGAGTCCATTCGAGATAAATTCCAGGGTAGGGAGGATAAATGCATTCCTTTGTTTGAAATCATCGATTCTAGGTGGCAGCTTGAGTTTTACGGACCCTTGCATGCAGCTAGGTACTATCTTAATCCGGCTTTCTTTTATGACAAGTCCTTAAATTCTAATCCCAAGGTGACAGAAGGTCTATTCGAATGGATCGAGATGATGTACCGTGATCATACAACTCAAGCTTCCATCATTCAACAAATCCAGGACTATCAGGATGCCTGGGGTTTATTTGGATCTGATGTGGTTGTCCAAGCAAGAAAGATAGTTTTACCAAGTAACTTTCTTTACTTTATAAATTGATTTGCATATTATAATTTCCTAGAACTTCATTTTGATTTAATTTCTTATTAATTTTTTACAATTACATGAGGGTGGGGGCATTAATAGAAAAACATATTAGAAAAACATATTATAATATGTTTTTCTATTAATGCCCCCCACCCTCATATACTAGGTGTATGGTGGCAGAACTTTGGCAGCAAAACACCCGATCTCCAAAAGTTTGCTAGCAGATTATTGAGCCAGACATGCAGTGCTTCCAAACGTGAACATAATTGTACTATGTTTTATAATATACACTTTAAGAAGCACAACAAGTTGGCACAAAAATAGATGAATGATTTAGTGTTTGTGCAATACAATCTTCGACTCCATAACAAACAATTGGAAGGAACTAGCAGCACTAAAGCAATCGAACTGCACGAGGTAGATCCAACTTTAGAGTGGATTTTTGTGACAGGGGAGTCCACTTCTAGAGATGATGACCTCAGCTGGATAGACAGTGATACATACATAGATGAAAAGTCAGATAGTAAGTCATTAAAAACATCACCGTCACTTGCAGGCTATTCCCATTCACGAGTCTAGAAGTTGACACTGATTATATTTTACTTTGTACTCTCTGTCATGCTGTGGTAAATTATTCCCTCCTCATCCCCAAAGGAAAACTTTGTATGGAAGATAATGTCAACTGCCAGGATTCAACCAGATTTGAACCTGTGACCTTTCTATTGGCAACATGCCTTTGGCATATGGTCCAACCAATTGAGGTAACTCTTGGGGTTACATACAAACTTAACTTGCAATAATTAACCTTTACAATTTTGAACTGAATATTGGATTATGTTTCAAACTTGACGAGAAGATTCTATATATTATCTTGAGATGATTGTATCAATATGAAGCTAATTTCTTCATCAAACAATGTTCAAGAGGGATCTCGGCCAGAGCTCCCATCCTGCCCAACTGAGTGAAATCTTAAAGCCATTTCTAGTGGAAAGCTGGAGAAATAGGCAAAGGTAAGGTCAGTCGAGAGTTGGTGATTTTTTTGACGGGTCAACAAGACAGTTAAATGTCAATCCTATGGCTGTGTACATGCATCTATAGATGCACTGAATGGAGGTGGTTGGATGGCGCTGGCTTATGCTGAATGTGTTTCCAAATCTTGAGAGTAGTGATCATACAAAATTACATCTGCAAAGAAAACCCCAATGCAAAACGCTAACGACCAAAGTAGCCTGAACGAGTTTGTAAAATCGTCGGTATAGTAGGTGGAGCGGGTTTGTAAAACGAGCAGTAAAGACGACTTGTGAGAAGGTTTTAGAAGGGATTTGCTTTTAGTTTGCATGCGATGGTGCCTAGATGAGCTCCTAATGATGTTGGAGTCAAAGGCTCCCATTCTTCCAGTTTTCTATAAGGTTGAACCTTCTAAGCTCAGACAGACGCGGGGTATTTATGCTCAAGCACTACAAAACCTGGTAGAGAAGAAAACTCATGAATTGAAGCTACGATATGACTTCACACTATTAACAGTTGGAGAAATGCACTTTCTCTTGTTGCAGACATTAGCGGTTTCGTGCTGGAGGTGTGCAATGGGTGAGAATTCAACCTCTCCTCTCTATGTGGTAGTATCTTATGTTTGATGAATAGACATAGATTTACAATTTGAAACTGCCACATGTTACTCTAAAGAAATAACTTTTTCCCCTTCTTTTTACTGTCAATTCTTATATTTATAAACACGGTTTTACAATTAAACCAAAACTATTACAGAGAAAACCTGTTTCTATAATCCTATATCTTCTTTTAGTACTACAATTTTTTATTGCAATCAAAATAGTGAAACAAACAAACCATACTCTGTTTTTCTTCTTAGCATACTCTATTTTTCTTCGTTTCATAAACAAAGAATAGTCTTGTACATAATATAGACTACTATTTTTTTTAAGAAAGAGAGCATAGTTTGTAATTTTTTTTTTTAAATAGTGCAGGGAATTTGGCTGTTGTTATATTAAGCTGTGAAATCTATTTTGTTTATATTCATATATGGAATCTATTTTGTTTTCATGAAAGCACTCTCGATTTTTTTTGTTGCGTCGTTTCATTTATTTCTAGGTGTGATTCTAAGAAAGAATTTAAATCCTTTTGCTCAGATCCTTCAATAGATGTTTGTTTCTCTCTAATCCTATTCTTCTTTTTTTTTGCATAACTGGCGAGGAGTTGGAGCTGGAGCTCTTAGATAAGGTAGTTAAACGCGTGTTGCAAATGGTGAAAAGGCCAGACTTGCAAGTGGTTGACTATCCAAAAGGTTTGGATTACAAGACGAAACATTTTGAAAACCAAGTCCTATTGCAACAATATCAGAGTAGTAAACCTCAAATCTTGGGGATCCAGGGTTTAGGTGGCATAGGAAAGACCATCTTGGAGAAAAAATTCTTCAATTGGAAGAAATCAGATTATCATAGATCCTTCTTTTTATTTGATGTCAAAGATCATGCATATAAAAACTCTTTAAATTCGTTGCAGAGAAAACTTCTTAAGAGTTTAATTGGATTGGATAAGCCAATAGACAGTGTTGATGAAGGTAAAGAGATGCTCATACAACCTCTCAAATCTTCTAATGCCTTCATAATCTTAGATGATGTAGACGACATGAATCGGGTGAATGCACTTTTTCCTGTTCAAACTCATGATTTCCATTTAGGGAGTTCAATATTGATTACATCTAGAGATAAGCAAGTTCTAAGAGGCTCAAAAGTTGAAAACTCATCAATTTACAGACTAATTGGGCTCCTGTAACGTGGGATGGTGCTTACGCCACTTCCAAAGCAATTGTTCATTCTTTGTCTGATGCTTTGAGGTTGGTTAAATGTTTTTTTTTTTCATATCATTGTGCCAGAAAGGTTCCCTTCTTATTCTGGGAGTAAGCACTGTTCTCATTCTGGAAGTATTACAATGGAATTGTTAGTTTACAATATTTTGGTATATTTTTTGTTGTTGAGAAGCTGGCTAGTGAGCTATTTATTCGGTCACACTCCTTGCCCCCCTCTTGTAGGGGAAGTAGCTAACAAGAAGATGAAACCAATTTATATGGGATTGAACTTTGGCAGGTATAAAACTCCCCACTTTATTATTTAATCAAGATCGTGCTTTACCATCCAACCAAGGCTCAAATGGGATAGCGATTATGGGATTGAACTTTGGTGTATATGAAACACTCGACTTTATTTTTTAGTCAAGACCCTGCTTTACCATCCAACCAAGGCTCAAATGGGATTGGGATTGATTGGTTTGATGTTTTAGATTTTGGACCGAGTTGGGGTTAATTGAGGCTGATTGGTTTCATTTTTTATACTTTCTATCTAAAACACAAATCAATTGGACCCAATTTCTAATGGAAGGAATTGTATCGATTGAAGTTGTGAACTAAGTGATCTCAATTCTAGATATAACACAAATCAATTGGACCCAATTTCTAACGGAAGTAAATTGTATCGGTTGAAGTTGTGAACTAAGTGATCTCAATTCTAGATATAGTAGAAGCATGGTTCCTGTCAAGTTTCTATTTTGCATTTTGGAATTGTATTCATTGTCAATTTGCTGAAAGATTCCTGTATTGTTTCTCTGGGATGGTTTCAAGGTTGTTTCCAAGAGAACAAGATTTTTTCTTTCATAAAATTTCTACCAATTTTCTAGAAAAAAAAAATTATTTTCTTTCATTAAACTCAAATCTGAGCAAGTTTGAGCATTGTTGCATCGAAAGAGGTTGGCATCCTCCAATTTTTTTATAGCTTCAAAATCTCAAAATCTCTTCTCCTCGTCGTTTCTCCACTATGACATATAAATCCCAACATACCATGTTCCTTACGCAAATTATGTTCCTTAAGCAAATTATAAATCCCAACATACCATGCCACTATATTACTAAAAATGGGAAATATTGTGTCAGCAATGCACAATTGCAGGTTGTTCTAATTGGAGGGAAGAAAAATATCTTGGCTTTGGTGGTCTAGATTTGGTTTTGTAGTCAAATTTGCATGACCGTGAAGGTTTTAGGTACAATATTCTTTACTTCAAGTTTCTATGTTGAACTGTATTGTTGAATTCATGTAGACATGTATGTTGTAGTCTCTTGGAGTTTAGCGGCCCTATGATTGTGATCATGACACAACTGCACAACACAAAATGGATGTTTTTATCCAATATGTTTGGGGTAAACTCTTCAATCAAACTTCCTACATGGTTTCCCTAATGATGTGAATTAAAAGATTCATATGCAGTAAACCTATAATTAATACTTTCATACTGGCTACGAACCACATTTGGAGTCCTTTATATCCAATCTTTTTGTTCACAGTCGTATATATACAATTTTCCCATTCAATAAATTCTAGTACAAATATTTTAAGATTGGAGTGAAGTTTACCTTGTCCACTTCTTCATAATCCTTCAATAGTACGAAAACGACGGTCACAACTAAAAGGTCATTGGCTCCCGTCATTTACAAAATGTTATAACTTAATATGTAAATTTGAATATAGTATGTTGCATTTTGATTTTCTCCATATACAAGTAGGTGGTGGTATTGACATTACAAAAAATAAATGGCTTTAAAATAGAGTAAACTATTGACAACATAACATTTCATCGTCGACATAAACTAAGTGATTCACCAGATAAAGTAAATGCCAAAATCTACTAAACTATTGAGAACAAAACAACAAATAAATACACAAAGGTGAAGAAACTTCTCATATTTACGTTATTTCCTTTCCTTACATAATATTGATGCAAACTGTTACATTGTAACTATTTCAATATATATTTTCCGAACCTCCAACAAAGTTCTAGATAAAAAATGCCTTAATCTGGCAGATCATAGGAAAATGTGGGTACTTTCTCCCTTTCTCTTACTTTAGCGGGTACTTTCTCCATGTAAATAGGTGGCCGACAGCTCAAGGCAATGCGTATGCAAACTATGGATGAACCTCTTTTATAGAATATTCCACTCAAGTTTATGTTTTTTTCTATGACCCACTCAGGGTTTCAAATTCTTTTCGAGATTTTCTTATGATTTGTTAGTAATTGTGACCCCTTTTTTGACAAAAATATTTATATAAACCTAACTCAACAGTTCTTTTCATCGTTTTTATGAATATTTAGGTTTGCAATTCATTTCATAGTTTGCAGTTCTTTGGTCCCTTGTAGAAAAGAACTAATATTTGTAAAAACCTATTGACTATTCATCATAAAACTCCACTAGAGTGGGTACTTTCTTGATGTAAATGGGTGGTCGAACAAACGTTTTTTTCAAGTTCTTTGGTAATTTTTATAAATATTTAGGTTTTTATAACTATTTTTCTTTCAAGACAGTTTTGTTATTGCAATTTTAACGTTGTCTTTGTTATTTCGTACCTTACAAATCTATTATGAATCCTTATCCTGTCTGGGTTTAGAATGAATAACATAGGTGGACAAAGGACGAAGGCTTATACACCACCTTCCCCTTAAATATAAATATCTAATACACATATAAGAATCACAACTCGGATATACTTTAAAATAAATTGCTTGAATCTTTGTTAAATCTTCAGTTTCAATACAAGAGACCTAAGATTCAGGGTTGCAAAGAAAAATTCCCGAATGACTCTTTATTTCTTTTGTCTCACAAACCAGATTACCTACCAAGGGATTAGCTCTCTAATAACTTGAAACTGCAAACATTCAAAGTTCAGTGGTTATATTTGGATAAAATATTTAAGCCATAAATCAATGGATTTACATCGGTGGATTTTACAAAATGTCCATTAACTATGCAAAAGTCAAAAGAGAGTTCATTATTTCACAAACAAGAGAATCTCATTACACCAATTTAGTAACATAATAATAATAGTAACATAATAATAATAATAATTATTATTATTATTGCCACGATTTATAAAAAATATAAAACTATATTATTTTTAATGTTAATGAAAGAAGGATCGTAAAATCAGAATTAAATATAAAATGTATATGATATTATGTATTTTAAAGTGAAATAAAAATATTTAATTAATTTGATATAAAATTTTAAATAATCTATTTAACTTCTTAAATTTATCCATATTTTAAAATATTAAAAATATTTTAAAATATTACATTTTACATGGAAACAAATATATGATATTATGTATTTTAAAGTGAAATAAAAATATTTAATTAATTTGATATAAATTTTTAAATAATCTATTTAACTTCTTAAATTTATCCATATTTTTTTATATTAAAAATATTTTAAAATATTACATTTTACATGGAAACAAATATTAGATTGAAACAAATAGAATAAATAAAAATCATGTAATTTTTATTTTTTTTATAATTTTATATTAATATAATCCATAGATTTAGAATATTTTAATTATTTTTTAAATTTATACATGATTTATTATTATTTATAAATCTTCATATATTATTATATATTTTGAGACATCACTCATATATTATAAAAAAAATATTCTATTTAATAATATATATTACATCTCTCATATAGAGAATGAATAATATATATTACATCTCTCATATAGAGAATGAATGGATAAAAAATATTTTTATTTATTTTAATTAAAATAAAAATTTAATTATTTATAAATCTTTATATATTATTATATAAAGAGAATGAATGGATGAAAAATATTTTTATTTATTTTAGTTAAAACAAAAATTTAATTATTTAAAAATGTTTATATATTATTATATATTTTGAGACATTACTCATATGTCTATAAAAAAAAATATTCTATTTAATAACATATATATTATAACATCTTTTATTTAAAATTAATGGATAGATGAGAAATATAATTATTTATATATTATTATATATTTTGATACATCACTCATATGTTTATAAAAAAATATATTCTATTTAATAACATATATATTACAACATTTCTCATATAAATTTAATGCATAGATGAAAATTTTTTTATTTTAATTAAATAAAAATTTAAAATTAATGAATAAATGAAAAATATTTTTATTTATTTTAATTAAAATAAAAAATTACAATAAATTAAATGTCATACTGATCCTATTTAAAAAATATCAACACACTACATTGCATTTTACATCGTCAATCTTAAGATCCAATCATATAAAACCTAACCGACATAATATTAAGTACTTAGGTGCTTAATATTAAATACTTAGGTGCTTATTGCTGGTTTATCATAAGTATTATTAGATTGTAGGTGACATCAAACAATTAATTGCATGCGCATATTTTAATATCTCATACTTTAATAGCTTTAATATCTCATGAAAACAAGAAAGACGTGCTAAGTAGTTCGCTCTCTCCTTTTGCAAAGCATTGTTAATAATACTTGAACAACATTTTATTAATATTAATTTAATATAAATATCTTTTATTATGTTTTTAATATATTATTGTTGGATTTTATATATCTTTGATATTCTTAATAGATAAAGTCAGCCCAACTTAGCCTGCTCTAGTTTAGACCGATATGTTATTTTGGCAACTAAACTCCATTTATTCTGTACTCGAATTATGAATTATGGTTGTGGTTTTATTATAAGTAATAAAACATAAATATTTGAGTGATATTAAAGTATTTTATATTTTTAAAATATTTTAGTAATCTTAAGTTATTTTATATTTTTTTTTACATAATATGAATATGAATAGTTAATTATTATTTTATTATTAGAAGGATAAACAATTTATTATTTTTATTTTTTTCAATTTCTTATCATTAAAATTCGATCAAACAATTTTTATTAAAATTAAAATTTTGGATTTATAAATCTTGTTTTGAATGTAAAAATGAATTCAACATCTCTAATACCCTTAATGCAACCAAATTAAATAGTTAACAATTAAAATCTACAATTTCCATATTATATAGTTAATAATTGATAGTTACAATTTTATCAATGGAAAATAATTCTTACACCATTTAAGGCCAAAATTACTAATTTCCTCTCCTTAAGATGAAAATCATAACAAAAAATAATTCTTACACCATTTAAGGCCAAAATTACTAATTTCCTCTCCTTAAGATGAAAATCATAACAATTTTAGAGAATGTGATATATTTTTAAAAAAATATTTAAGGAGTGTTATGTTTTAGACATTGCATTTCTTAGGGTATGGATTACATAAACACAGATTAAAAAAACTAAGCGGGATCAGACTTTAAGTGAAATGAGTTATTAGATGAGGTTTGGTATAGAGGCATGAACACAGTTTTATCCATTGGAATATAGCAGAAGCTGTACACATTTGCATATTCTGGCTCCAACTTGTAAATTTGTAAATTTATATGATTTTTTATAACAATATTACTTACCTATTTTATCTTTTAATTTTATTATAAAGTTTTATAATGAAATTGTTTAATTTTTTTAATTTTAATTTATTTGTATTGTATATTCACTAATTTTGATGATTTACTTAATTTTCACAATATATGAATTTCTTATATTAAATTTATATATGTTCAATATATGTTTTTTTTTTCAAAACTCTACATCAACATGAAATTTAAATAGTCTTTATTTTTTATTCATTTTCTTCAAAACTCTCCAATATCCTTGAAATCAAGGTGAAACTTAAATAGTACTTATTTGACACTGCTACTCAAATTCGGAATTTGATGGGTGAGAAATGTTATCTATGTCAGGAGTAATGGTTGTGTGGACTTATGAAGCCCCCCTTACACATCCCAAGTTGGATGGTAGACTGACAATGAAAATTTCATTGACGAGGGACCCACCATCAATCATATACATTATTATACATCTTAAGTTATATATTTTAATCCCAAATAGATCCCACTCAATATTTTTTTTGTGAATAAAAAGTGGATCCTTATATTAATTCCAATTGAAAGCTTACAATCAACATTAATACCAAAATGCTATTATCGAGTCCTTCAGGACCAGATCGACGGTCTAGATCTTCTCTCGAATTTCACGATTTCGTGTTTCGCGGCTTGGGCTGACAACTTCCTCCATGCTGCGGACTCCCGAAAGCCGGGTTCCCGAAATTTTCTCGCGTCGGATCCATGAGACCGGATCGACGATCCATATCTCTTCTAGTACCAACGGTCCTGATATGTTCTTGCTTTTCATGATTTCGCACTTCGCGATTTCGCGACTTAGGGAAATCACTACCATAATGTTGCGAACTCCCGATAGCCGAGATCCCGAAATTTCCTCGCGCAAGATCCATGGGGCCAGATCGATGATCTAGATCTTTTCTGGTACCAACGATCCTGATCTGTTCTCGCTTATCACGATTTCGTATTTTGCGATTTCGCAGTTCAGGTGGATAGATCCCACTCAATATTGATACACATTACCAACACTATTATTTTCTTCTTATTCTTTTAGGAAATCTATGAATATTTAATCCACTCCATCTCAAGTTCAATCCACCATATTTATTGTTACACATTAATTCTTTCCCATATTATTCATTGTTTTGCTTGAGTATTCTTTATATTCTTGTTTACCTATAGCTTTTAAAAACACATTTTCTGCATTTCCAAAAAAAACTAACTATGATGTTTACATTGTTTTGAGCATATTTCAGATTCACATCTTCGCATTGTGACATACTTAGCAATGGAGGACTCGCTAACACGACATACCGTTTACATTCGACATCTTGTTGATGACCTCCAACTACATAGAATACAATTTCAAATCCATGTTATCCATCCTGGAAAGGGAAACCTTTCAAGGCCAAAGATAAAAGAAGAACTTGCTAAGAAATTTAATATTTCTGATACCTAAACAATATTCATCTCTTATTTTCGTAAAACCGACCCATTCTCTAAAGGCTTTGGAATATTATATGATAGCGTGAAAGACACATTGCAACATGAAAAAAATCGAGGCATTAAAAACATCTCAAAAAACCCCCAGTGAAGGCATATATAAAGGCGATCACTTTTTCTAAATTTTGAACATAACCGTGTTCTATTACTTTACTTTGTTTTTTATAACATGATATTCCTACTTGTAAGTGTCTATATCCTTCATATATATATATATATATATATATATATATATATATATATATA